>OW203763.1:49697613-49721542 GCA_934045905.1 Leuctra nigra
TTACTAATTCAGGTAAGACATTTCACAAATAGGTTTATAGGTATACAGGCAAAGATTGCATGCATACACGTATAGATTGCCCAAGACCCTGGAAGTTTTGCTAAGATCTTGAGAATGGCAAATCCCACAATCGTCATTAGAAAATAACTGATTTTTTTGTTACAATCACTCAAAATCCAAAATTACAGCACATTTTCTAAGTGACTAATTAATTCTTATTCATAATTTTTTCACAGTTATCAATTTAATTTTTTTTTCAATATCTGCAAGCATGTTATTACGGTCAACTAATTCTTTTCGATTATCAAAATCCATATCAATATTTATTTTTCACAGATCACATGAGGGCATTAGTGCTAATACCTATCCTGTTGGGTGCAAATAACGTTGCGGTGAAGGGAAGGAAGAGTGGCATTCTGCCTTCGCCGGAGTTGCTGCAGTTTGTGAAGGTGTGTATAGTTACCTACCCTATGTAAAATCTTTGGTCCCACTTTGTAACACCAAGTTTGTACGGACCCACAATGACCCCACCCAGATTTTAGGTCTGAATATTCTTACATGGAATTGATTTTATGTTACAGATATGTAGGGTGGGGTCAATAAATTCCTCAGTGAGGAGCACAATTTATCAATATTTTGAATCTGATTTAAGTGGCAAAAAATTAAATGGGCTTTAATAATATAAACCCACTAAAAAAACACTCCGTGTAAAAATACCAGCCAAGTCTCTTCAACTAAAAAAAAAATAAGAAATCTAAAAATTCAGCATTGAAAAGTAGTGATATCAAAAAACTGGCCAAGTCAAAACTTTTCAAAAAATACTTGGCGCATCGTGCATAAGAATAGTATAGAAGTAGGCCGAAAATCAAATATACTCATCTATGCATATAATATATCTCTAATGCCCTAAAAAAGCGATGCGCTAAGTATTTTTTGAAAAATTTTGACTTGGCCAGTTTTTTGATATCACTACTTTTCAGTGCTGAATTTTTAGATTTCTATTTTTTTTAGTTGAAGAGACTTGGCTGGTATTTTTACACGGAGTGTTTTTTTATGGGGATATCACTCCTTTTTTCAGTTTATTCTTACAACTTGTAACATATATTGTGGCAACAAAGACTATAATTCCTTTAAAAAATATGCCATTTTGATTTGGTTGCTAATTGAACGGTTGTGCTTGTTACTATGTATGCTATAAATAATATATGCTATGAAGTATAGCGAAAGTTTCGTTCCAATCGGTCCAGCCGTTCTCGAGTTATGGCATCACTTCCGGTTTTCAAAATGGCGACTGACATCACTGCCACCTAAACTTTGTATCTAATACATGTTATGTAACATTAATAGCCTTCTGAATATGTAGTAATTGTTATAAGACATGATTTTAGTCAGATTTGGCATTTTTATGACGTCATTTCCGGCTCCGGTTATAGTATATTTCTATTTCGACTATTGATATTTTATATAGATGGCCGTTTGAATCGTTTGGCGCTTGTTTCGTCCCGATTGGTCCATCCGTTATGGAGATATGACGTCACTTCCGGTTTCAAAATGGCGGCTTCAGGTTGGTTTTATAAAAAGGCACCTCAGACGCCAAAAGTGCACATGTGTGCAGATGTGCACAAGTGCACAAGTGCACATGTGTGTAATTTCAGTGTTTTCACGGCCCTCTTGCTCGCAAGTATCATAACCTGTTGTTCCCAAATTAGGTATATGGGGTAGGGTGGGCCATAGCTCGAAATTTAGATATTTCGCAACAATGTGAGATTTTCCAATTTTAAGATCCAGTAGGCCGAAAATGCTATGTTGTTGCTTAGAGTAAAAGTGTTTGGTCTGCTTCTCAGTTCATTAGGCATTTACGGTATATTGAGTGAATGTGAGTGTACAGTAGGGGAGGCCGGTACATAGTGGGACGGATTTCTTATTATTGCTCTAGTTTGTTTATTATTTTAATATTTTGAAATGTTAAATAGCCAATAGTTGCGCACCATAAATTAGAATGCATGTGCTATTTTTATGAAATTTTAATATCTACAGATAAGAAATTAATTGCGTTGTCCCACTATGTACCGTTGTCCCACTATATACCGCTTTCCGGTACATACTGGGACACTGCTGGTACATACTGGGACAATGCTATTTTTCAAGGGAAATACTATGGAATAATTTTTGAAACAAGTGACATGTGATTTATTATCTGATGTATTTACTTATAGGTAGGTAATTAGTCCGTTTTAATCCCGTCATTAATCCACCGCCTTCGAGGAATTTTCGGCATCTTTTTTCGGGGAAAAAAATATATGTTAAAAAATTAATTTAGGTCCATTAAAAAATTTGGTATGAATTAAAACAATTAACTACTTGTATCAACAAATAATTTATGACCCACACAAAAGTTATGAACAGAAATATAGCCCAGTGGTACATAGTGGGACATGGCCCACTATGTACCGTTCTGACTGTCCCAGTATGTACCGTTTAACAATATTTTTAGTTTTATTTTTTCAAATATGAAGGCAGGTGAAGAGAACATTCATCAATAAACCTACTTCATGCCAATTGAATACACATCATAACCATACTTTTAAACTAGCCATAATAAGTAAGAGACAAAAGTTATCAAAAACATTGTAAGCACAAAATTTCTACATTTTGCAAAACTGATATTACAAGTGGAGCATCTCAATTATTTCAAATACAAACAATCTTGAAAATATGTCCAGGAGATGTGATTTATTGTGCTGACATCAATTAGGCATCTTCACTATTTTTTTTCTTGACCACAAGGCGAGAAATTCAAATGTCCCACTATGTACCGTGTCCTACTATATACCGGCCTCCCCTACGACTTAACTGGGTGGAGCGACCGCTCCACTAGATAAATAAATTGTTTTTAATACTTTTGATAGCTGTTGATTAAGTCTAAGATTTCTGTATTAAGAATTTTGAAATAGCAACATAACTGACGTCACACCGTTTGAGCTAGGGATTGACTATTGCATGGTATGTATAAAGACCTACATGGGTGCTTTGCAGACTGGAATTTTAACAAAATCCTCCGATCAGTTACAATTTAAAAAAATACATGATTGGCTGAAAAATCATAATGTTCCCAGGGGCGTAACTTCAGATTTCGGCCCCCCCCCCCCCCCCCCGCAGGATATTTTTCAGGGGCCCCCTACTTTTAATTTGCCTATAGGTACCGTAAAAATCTTTAATATTTGCATCTTTTTGTGTTAATTTTTATATAATACTTTATGACACTGTTTCAATTAACGTAAATCCATGTTGCACGTGCTGTGTATTTTTGAAGTATAGTTAGGTAAGAGTAGAAGGTCAAACATATAACTTCAGGTCAGATTTGGGTCTGGGGGAAGACTGAACAACAAATCGCGGGTCCGGGCCGTGCAGGCCTGGAAAAAATTTGAATTTTACAATCGAATTTAGGGCATTTTAACGCGATTTAAACACAAATTATTGTCGATTTGATAATTTAAATTCGTTACTTGACTTCTGTTTTAATTATTATCGATATTTTTTCTTTTTATGCTATCCATTCATCCAAATTTTTGGGCCCCCCTAAACCCTGCCCCCCCCCCCCCCCCTCCCCCGCAACTGCGGTGGCTGCAACATCGAAGTCAGCGAATGTCAGTGAGCGCCAGTGAATGTTCCGATCAAGTTGAATTTTCATTCCCAAATCTAGTATAATGATTTAAACTCTAAAGTATATAGTAGTGGTGCAACACACCGTGGCATGGTTATAACAACTTAGAGCTGAGAAATATAATTGCTTTATTCTGGAACTCTTTTTTTATTCTAGATCGGATGTGACATCCAGCCGATGATTGAAGCAGAAACACAGAGTGGGGTGAAAGCGAGGCCCTCGTTATACTCACTAGGCCTCGGTGAAAGCCACACACATTCAGCCATATCGTGTGTTCTGGCACTCCCGAATCCGGTCGTTTCTTCGTCGTGTTGGATCGAATGGCCCTCGATGTGGGTACGTCCTTCTTAAACGCATTCGACATACTCTTCAAATCCCATTACGTTTTCAATGTCAAGTATTCGCCACGTTTCGCAAGATTCTACAACTTCATACAAATATGCGTCTACAACTTACATGGTAGTCTCTTAACATCCGTCTCTTAACATCACTCTATTAAACATGAATATGTAAAAGATAAATCTGGCTAAGTCAATAAATAAATACGTTTCTAGTTAATAATTTTCATGTTTATTAGAACATGAAAATTAATTAAATTAATTAATTAATTAACTTTAATTTTGGATTACCAGCATTAAAGTTAATTAATTAATTATAATCACTGAGCACTAATTTTAATGTATTGATTTTAATATTGACTTATAGTCCCAGCAGTTGTTTAAGAATAATTACTACTGCAAATTAATGCATGATCAGTTATCTAAACTGATATCAGTTGATATATCATTTGTATGGATTTTATTATTGACTTATAGTCCCAGCAGAATATGTTACCCACATCACTCCATATTCCAGTAACTATTGCAAATTAAATATTGCATTAAATATCAGCACAAAGATCAGTTGTCATTTCTTATGTATTGATTTTAAAATTGTAGTTGGTAGATCCTGCAGTCATTTTAAAAATAAAATTGTATAACTTTATTTACGAATTTATTTGCTTTCAATTGACATAGCTTCCCTCATTTTTAAACCATTACAAATACTTTTTGATCTTCAAACCCATGAAACTTATTATTGGACATGGTATTATTGTTGTGTATAGCGATCTTTATTGTCAATTCTTTATTTATGAACATAAAGAAAAAAGGTAAGAAGGAGCAAAAGTTTTCTAGGAAAGGAATATTTTTGAGCGGAAAGTCGTATCAAAAGAGTGATCATTTGGTCAGAAAGAGTTAAAAGTTCGATCCTTTTGCGTAGAAAGTCGTATCAAGGGATTGAAAATGTGCTCAAAAAGAGTTAAAATTTTGATACTTTTTTAGTTACAGTCATCCGAAAGGAGCAGACATTTGGTCAAAAAGAGTTAAATGTTTAATCCATTTTTTAGTGAAAAGTAGTATCAAAAGAGTGCAATTTGTTCAAAAGGAATGAAAAGTAAGATACAATATTTAGAGCTGAAAATTGTATGAAAAGAGCGAACATTTGGTCCGAAGCAGTGAAAATAGAGATCCTCTTAGAGCTGAAATGGTATCAAAAGAGTGGAGATTCGCTCTTAAAAGAGTGTAAATAGCTCTCAAAGGATTGAAAAATTGATAAAAATTTAAATAAATAATATATTATATTATAATATAATATAATATAATATAGATCGTCAGTTGAATGAAGAACAATATGGGTTTAGACGCGGTAGGTCAACCATTGATTTAATATATGCTTTGAGAATGATGATGGAAAACAAATGGGAGGAAGATAATTTGATGTATATGACATTTCTAGATATCGAAAAAGCCTTTGATCATTTCCCTAGAGACAAAGTTTGGGCATCTCTCAGGAATAAAGGGGTTCCGGAAGATATTATTTGTGGTATCCAGAGCTTATATGTAAACTGTGAGAGCTGCGTACAAACTAGTTCAGGTAATACTGATTGGTTTCAAATAAACTCGGGTGTTCGGCAAGGAAGTGTACTTTCTCCAATATTATTCATAATTGTAATGGATGATATGTTTATTGAAGTGGAGAAAGGAAATAGAGGAGATACAAAAACAATGATGTTTGCGGATGACGTGATGATTTGGGGAGAGAACGTAGAGGAAGTACAGACGAGAGTTGAGAAGTGGAAGAGAGTAACGGAAGAGTTTGGAATGAAGTTAAGCAAGACGAAGAGTGAATCAGTTGTTATGCAGAGAGACAAAAAGAACAAGAAAAGGAAGATCGTAGATAAGATACTTTTGGGAACTGAAGAAATTGATTTGAAAAGTGATTTTAAATATCTAGGGAGTATAATCACTAACAATGCAAAGATTGACAATGAAGTAAATCGAAGAATTAAAATTGCTGCTCAGTTTTACCAAAAATTTCGAAACTTTCTGTGGAATCAGGATTTCCCTGAAAAAATTAAAATGTTACTTTATAAGTTGTATTACATTCCCATATTGACATATGGTATAATTACTTGGTCTATGGGGTGGAAAGAAGAGAGTATGATCGAAGCTGCCGAAATGAAGTTTTTGAAGAGTGTTGCTGGTGTATCAAAATTGGAAAAAATTAAAAGTAGTACTATTAGAAAAAAGTTGGATGTTGAAAGTTTGATCTTCAAAATAGGAAGAGAACGATTGAAATGGTATGGTAGGATGAGGAGAATGGATGTAAATAGAATTCCGTGTATAGCATTTGAAAAGACAAGGCAGATCAAGAAGAGACGTGTAGGTCGGCCAAGAGACAGATGGGAGGAACAGATACGTGGTGATTTGAAGGCAAGTGGTGTGGAAAATTATGAGATTGTGGAGAAGGAGCGTTGGTGGGAAGATGATGAAAAATGGAGTGCATTGCTGGAAAAAAGGGAAGAAGAAGAAGAAGAAGAAGAAGAAGAAGTAAATGAAGAGGAATATGATGAATAAATGTTAAATTAGTTACTGTATACAATGTTTAGTTTTAGTAAATGCGTTGAGTGTGGCGGCCAACGTAATATTGTTGTTGCCTTAAAATCATTTGCACATTTTTTACCTGCTGTTATAGTGGAGAAAAGGCAATAAAGATATATATATAATATATATATATATATATATATATATGTTCATAAAGGAGTGCATTTTAGATCATAATTGACCATAAACAGTCCAATAATGAGTAAAAATTTTCCGCTCTTTAAGGAGTTAAAATATATTCACTCCTTTGCTAGATCGACTTTCAATCAAAAAGTCGTGGTAAAATTCATATAGCCAAAGAGCGAAAAAACGAGTCTTTCGGATCCGAATTTCGTCTTTTTTATTTAGCGTGTAGCTCACGCACATAGAAACAACCAACGTAAGACACTTAGTGAGAACTCACACTAACTTAGAGCAAAACATAGGACACTTTAGCTCACTCAATAAGAGCCAAACATAAGAAGATACCTCGCAACTCACGTTCTCACAAACATAAGAACCTTAGAACTCACAAACTTATATATTTATTTATATATTTTAAAAATATGTGAAGAGATTCGAAAAGTAATGCAGATATGTGAGTTTCTGCTTATGAAGGAAATATATTGTAATATATATCGGATGTTTTTAAAGATTTATATACAAATTTACTTTTAAACAATTTCGTGAGTCAAATATGATAATAATGTTTGTTTATAAATCAAAATTTACATGATTTTATGAATTTAAACAAATCTTTATAAGAGATATTTTATACATATTTCACATACATCTGGAATATATGGGCCATTATCCCACTTTATTAGTTTCAGATTTTTTTTTCATTTTTTTTTTTACTTGTTTCATGTTGCATTAACTTTTTTAATATTACTTATATATTTGGGAAGCCATCTGGAAAGTAGCTTCGATCGATCCTCGTGTTTTACGAAACTAGGAAAACGCTCTGTGTAACGCGTTGATGAGCGAGCACGGACACGCGCAACACCTCGAACCGAAATTATGTCTATCGAAAATATCATTAAAAGCCAATAATTCTTGAGATTCGTCAGACTTGTAGGTTTAAAAATCTCCAAATATTTCTGAAGTATTAGTCCCAATAACCATGCAAAGGTTTATGTTGATCGATTGAACCTTTATGATTAAAATGTTCCTTGTTAATATTCAATAATCATAGGATCTATATAAAAAAATATACCTGGGACCACTCATATGATAAAAGTGTGTGTACTTACACAATATTAGATCAATCTGTTGAACTGGCATATCAGTTTCATACGTTTGAAAGTTGCTCTAACTACCTTGGTACTAAAGAGTCGAAGTAGCCGTGATCAACATTTTTGAGTAATTTGACAGCCAACACGCAAAATGTCCGTAAAATATCAATAACTTTTGGATTTAAACACAGATAAGTCTGAAAATTTTCAAATATACAGATAATGTTGGTACCAATGACCACGCAAAGTTTTAAGTTGATCGCTCAATCGGTTCTAGTTTAAAATTTCAAAAATCATATGAAAGATTTTTTTAAATTTTAACCAATGGGAGGATTTGGGAACTTTGTATGATTGGGTACAATGTTGGTTGCAATTACTTTGCCAAATTTCAAATTGATCGGAGCAACCAATCAAAAGATATTTTTTTTTAAATTTGAACCAATCACAGGAGACCGTTCAAAAACGATCCCAGGGACCGCATAGATTACGTTAGCATGCGTGCAAAGTTTCAGATCGATTGAATGTGCGGTTTAACCTGGGCTGTGCGGACAAAAAAAACACACACAGGGAAAGTGCCATAAGAGTACCGTGGTGACTCTTGCTACGCTCGCTCAATTATTTAGGATTTTGTATGATGAAACGTTCATTTTAGTAACCTCCGTCCCACTCATATTTAATCCTACAATATAAAATATGTCACTCAGATTACTTGCTTATAATATTTTTTCATAAGCTGATGATATGACTTATTATAAAAAAATTATCACGACTTAGAAATACCAATAAATTAAAATGTGAGCCAAAAGTACTTACTTTTTTGACGGAATTTTACAAAATTCAACATAATACATTTAGTTTTGCACATAAAATCACAGTGCAAATGATATAAACTAAAATAAAATGAGGAAACTGTTACTATATTATAAGGGAAAAATATAGACAGATGCTATCAACAGTGTTTTAATTTTTTCGGCAGTTTTAAGGGAGACACGTTTTGTGCATCAGATCATGCACAAATGAAAATTTAAGAATTTTCGTACTTCCAGGCCCCATTGAAATCGCTGTTTTGGGACGGGAGTTACGCGGGACAGGTGGAGTTACTTTTAAGAAGAAAAATGATGGCTGTAATTTAGGGGTAGGTACCAGAAACTTAAAACTCTAGAAATATTCCGTGGCAACATCGCACAATTTAATAAAAATTAATGCTAGTACTATGTAACTTGACACGTTTTAATTATACAGGAGTGGAGAGGAGTCACGGGAGAAAAGGAACTCCCACCTTTTTTGATGAATAATAAGTTCTCATTTTTTGACGTTTTGCCATATCGCCATGAAGTAAGCATTATATTTAAGGAAACAGGTTGACGAACCAATAAAAAAAATCTGGATCTGTACCAGCATCTTAAGAATATAATAAGCCGGAGTTTTCGAACGGGATGGAGGTTACAACCAAAGTGATGGACAGTCTTTAAAAAATCAACTTCAATTTTTGTGGACTAACTGATGTTTCATCGGTATACATTTTAACTTTGCATGGTCTTTACACTAAAAAAAAGTTATTCTACTATATACACTGTCTCAAAGGTCTCTGATCGAAGCACTCGGACTGAGCGGACGTGCCTGCACCTCTGCTCTACTCTAAGTACTTACGCTCTTCATGCGAGTTTCAACTCTTAGCTACAATTTAATACTTATAAACATTACATCGTTTTATTAATTAAGATATTTATTTATCAGCAAGCACTTAACCCCAGCTCTAATCTCTCCCAGCAAACACAGGAGCTCCCTGGGAGGTCCTAATATTAGGATAATGCTCCCTAAATAAGGATATCCTAACAATGATGTACTGGGGACCTCCCTGGTACATCCTAATAAGGAGGACTCTTCATAATTCAAGATGGCTTATTCTAAAAATGGCAACTGCCTAATTTAATTGGCGGAAAAAATGTCGAAGGAAAAAATGGCGAAAAACAGGGTAGGAAAAAATGGTGACGGAAAAAATGGCGACAAATTATGGATATAAGCGGTAAAAATGGCGAAAGGGAAAAATTTATTTTACTGAAAACACAGTGAATATTTATTTGAGAAATTTAACAACATATTTTTAAAGTGTCATTATTAAGGGACGAGAGGTGGGGGACACTTTTACAAACACAGTTTTATACTCTTGACAGGTTTCGTTTTTTTAAAATAAGGAACAAAAATAATCATCAGGGCTTACGATTCTTGTCAACTTACCTCTACTAATGGGAATTTTTGTTGAGATAGAGGACTAAAATAGCCACTTCTGTCCTAAATCCCCCAAAAGATAAAAGTTGACATATCTACCAGGTGGCCACTTCTTTTGCTGGAAAATTCGCTCTAAAATATGATAACTCAAATCTCAATCAACAAAAGGAACATTTCGATAACTCCACTTTTCATACGGCTATTTCAAAATTCTACAAACTTCAATAAAATTTATTAATTATTTTTTAAAAGAAAAAAAATATTTAATTTAAATTTATAAACCTATTTTCATTTAAAAAAAATAACAGACACAACAACAGACGCAATGAACTTTTGAAAATTTATTTTTGCCATTTCTTCCGCATAGGGGCGCCATTTTTTCCGTCGCCATTAATTCCTACTCGGTTTCTCGCCATTATTTCCGTCGCCATTTTTTCCGTTTACCGCCTAATTTAGGGAGGGATATCCTAAAAAAGGCAGAGACCATTATCCTTTTTTTAAGATATAGCTCCCTTAATTAGGCAATTGCCTTAAAATGGCCGCTATTGAAATATTTATATAGGGTTCTTTAGCTTTTAACAGAGTACTCTGCCCCTCGACTTCAATATGGATTATGTTTTACTCAGATATCTGTATTGTTTGTTTTAAGTAGGTAAGATGTATAATTTCCAAAATCTGGCAAATATTATAAGAAATTGTAACGAGACATGTTGCTTGACAAAATGTGTATTTCCTCTTTTGTTAGTTGTCCCCTGCAAGCTGTCCCCTGCATTTCGAGCCATATTATTTGTATGGATGCATATTGATATATATTCCTCTTAATTATAAATGAATGATTGCAGCTGATCTGATACTGTCTATTAAATGTTGGTGTTTGTTGTCGGTGTCTCGCAAGGGATGCAAAAAGGCTTCACTTTTTTGGTGGCGTGAGCCTACCGCTGTCAGAGTGTTAGTGTATATCTTTAATGATCTATATATATCGCTCTGTCGTGTATTCAATAAGGCATTTTGAAAAGGCATTCATCGTAATATTGTGGAAAATTATCTACCTAATCTAGGAAATTATGTCCTAATTAAGGAGATGGATATCCTTAAAAAAGGCAGTACTTCCTAAAAAAAAGGCAGGCCTCCTTTTTTTTGGGATAGTCCTCCCTCCCAAGGATGTACCTGGCAGCCATTTAGGATCCCCATTAGGAAGCTGTGGGGAGGCTTTTAGGATCATTTTAGGAAGGACTGGGGAATCCTACATCCTTAATTAGGAGGGACTGGGGAGGTCCCAGGTACAACGTTGTGTTTGCTGGGCTGTATCACAGAGAGGCTGGGGTGAGTCCCCGGGCTGTGTAAATAATAATCAATTAAGATGACCTCAAGCAATGGGCACGGACATGATTCAATGGAAGGAATAACAACTGGCACTACAGAACGCAAAAATACGTCTTCTAACTCTCAATCTAGTGGCAAAATCCAAGACAGTACTAAAACGAAATGTTAAATTATTCGTCCTCCTATGAAAGCGACGAGAGCGAGTCAGACTCCGCCAATCAACATAAACAAATAAAAACATACAGTGGTTCATCAAACCTTGCGCCTGCGAACTCATCACAACACATGAAAACAAACAGCGGTTCATCAAACCCTGCGCCTCCGAACTCATCACAACACATGAAAACAAACAGCGGTTCATCAAACCCTGGGCCTCCGAACTCATCACAACACATGAAAACAAACAGCGGTTCATCAAACCCTGCGCTTCCGAACTCATCACAACACATGAAAACAAACAGCGGTTCATCAAACCCTGGGCCTCCGAACTCATCACAACACATAAAAACAAACAGCGGTTCATCAAACCCCGCGCCTCCGAACTCATCACAACACATAAAAACAAACAGCGGTTCATCAAACCCTGGGCCTCCGAACTCATCACAACACATGAAAACAAACAGCGGTTCATCAAACCCTGCGCCTCCGAACTCATCACAACACATGAAAACAAACAGCGGTTCATCAAACCCTGCGCCTCCGAACTCATCACAACACATGAAAACAAACAGCGGTTCATCAAACCCTGCGCCTCCGAACTCATCACAACACATGAAAACAAACAGCGGTTCATCAAACCTTGCGCCTCCGAACTCATCACAACACATGAAAACAAACAGCGGTTCATCAAACCTTGCGCCTCCGAACTCATCACAACACATGAAAACAAACAGCGGTTCATCAAACCCTGCGCCTCCGAACTCATCACAAACGCCACCAAAGAGCATCAACACAAAAACAATGCCAATTACCGCGATATTCAACGAAAATGTGAAATTTGCACAATTCGCTAGGCGTTTAGGAGGCAAGCTTTAATTTCCGCCAATCCTGTCTCGGCGAGGAAATGAACAAAATGCAATACGTTGCGCCATTATGACTACCTGCTTAGAAGACTACCGAGAAACAATTAAGTTTCTAGAAACTAAAAAACGTAGAATTTTTCGTTTTCTCCACAGATTCTGAAAAAACACAAAAAGTTGTGATAAGTGATCTAGACACTCAGAGCGAAAAATTAACTTGGCGCTCTAGATTTTAAACCGATTAAAGTTTCACAACTTCGCCAACAAAGAACTAAAAAACCCCGACCTATGTTTCTAGTAGTTGAACTTATCATCTCAGAAGAGCCTTCTCATATTTTTGACCTGCGAATTTTTCTATTCCAGAAAATTAGAATCGAAGCATATCGCGGCATGAACGGACCATAACAATGTCTTAATGCCAAAGATTCGGGCATGTTTCTGGCTGTCGTAAAGCCCTGGCACGATGCGTCAAGTGTGGCGAACATCATACAACTACAGATTGTGTTAAATCTACCGAATCTCCTGGCATATGCGCTAACTGCGGCGGTTCCCACACTGCAAACTTGCACTTACAAAGCCGTGGCCAAGGCATACAAGTCAAGACAACATATTGTTAATCACACCGAACCGAACAGCTTGAATCTTTACCAAAATGCAACTCAACATTCAACACAGATACACCATTCAAACCCGCACCGGCGCCTCAAATAAATCCCTTGACTGTTTATGGGAGTCAACAAAAGCGCTCCACCCCATACCAACCACATATACCTTACTTCAACCCCACCAGCAGTATGTATCCTCCAGAGCCGTTTAAAGTAACAAACGCACAACCTGATCACTCAGACACTCCGGCTACCGACCAGCTCATGGGAAGTGGAAGCGATCGAGATTGCCCAATGATTATGCAGACTTTTCTGTTAAGAGAGCAACATTTAAAAGGCTGAAAGGTGTTAAATGGAATGTGCATCTTACTGACATTGAGAGCAAGATTAGGTATAATCCGAAGAGTATGTGGCGATTTGTTCATGAGAAATCACAAAGAAACCGTATCCCAACTGAAGTAACACTTGATGGTATTAAATCCACCAATGATGTCTCAGCATGCAGCTTGTTCTCAACATACTTCGAGTCAGTTTTCACCAAGTCTCCGCTTCCTCCCGTTCTTCCAGAAAACACTCTTACCGTCAGCGATACATTGTCTACACTTGCTTTCTCCGAGACAGAAGTATTTCAACAGCTGAAGACATTGAAGAATGGGAAGGCTACTGGACCTGATGAACTCCCCGTGTCGTTTGTCAAGAGATGCGCCAGACCTCTCTCGTTTGCTCTGGCTCTTCTCTTCAACTGTTGCTTGTCTAAAGGAGTTTTTCCTGACTGATGGAAAGTGGCGCATGTCACTCCCATATTGAAGAAAGGCAGTCGATTTGATGTTAAAAACTATAGACCAATATCATTGTTACCTGTCGTTTCTAAAGTTTTTGAAAGTTTACTGCATCGGCGCATTTATGACCATTGCCAGCAATACATAACTATGTATCAACATGGATTCCTCAATAAGAGGTCAACTGTTACTTATCTTGGCATTTATGTGGACGATCTTGCACGTCATTTAAACAATTTGAAGCAAGTAGATGCTATATACACCGACTTCTCTAAAGCTTTCGACAGTGTTAACCATGTTTTGCTATTGCATAAATTAACTTCGTTTGGAATTTTAGGCCAATTGCACAAACTTCTTACAAGCTACTTGACAGATCGGAGGCAAGTAGTGATTGTGAATGGACACAAATCGGATCCTGTCGGTGTGACCTCAGGTGTGCCCCAGGGGTCGGTGCTGGGACCCCTACTTTTCGTATTATTTGTTAATGACATCCCGGACATAATATCAAATTCAGAGTGCATGTTATATGCGGATGACCTCAAGTTATACCACCCAATATCCTCCGTCCAGGATTGTCAAAAGTTACAAGATGATCTGACGGCTCTCTCCTGTTGGTGTAATCTTTGGCAACTGCAACTTAACTTCAGCAAATGTAACGCAATCACTTTCACTCTTAAAGCATCAAATTTTAACTTTAATCACATGCTGAACGGTAACATTCTTGAGCGAGTTCAGAAAATTAAGGATTTAGGTGTCATGCTGAGCTCGGATTTATCTTTCAAAAGTCATATTAATGCCACAGCTACTAAAGCTTTTCAAATGCTTGGATTTCTGAGACGTACTTGTTTCAAGTATTTCTCAATTCCGACGAACAGAATGCTATTTTTAACAACAGTACGACCATATTTAGATTATGCGTCGATAATATGGAATCCACATCAAGTTACCAAGATTGCTCTTCTTGAAAAGGTTCAGCAGCGTTTCATAAAATGGATTTGTTATAAAAATAAAATACAATACCACAGGAGAGATTATCATGATTTATGCCGGTCAGCTAAATTGCACACGCTTTCACAACGGAGACAACTAACTGACATTTTATTTCTTCATAAATTAATTAATAACTCAATCGACTGTCCTCAACTTCTGTCTAAAATCAATTTTTCAGTTCCGTCCCGCCTCACTCGCCACAAATCATCATTTAAAACTCATAAAAGTAGGATAAATATTTTGAAACATTCTTGTGTTAATATAATGATGTATACTTTTGATAATTTGAACTTCCAAATTGATAACACATTAGATATTTTTAACAATTCTATTGAAAACATTAGGTCCACTTTTAATAAATTTGTATTTGATTTAGCCCCAGTTTAGATTAGGTTCATAGATTAGCATTAGATTAGTATAATTTAGTTTGTGGTGATTATTTCAATTTTTCCTGTTTTAATTTTTAACTTATTGGATCAATTGCTTTTCTCTGTTAGTTTTTCATAATTTGTTGTTATTTTATATGTTATGTCCACTTGTGGAGTTTTACTCTGTTGGATATATTGTACAAATAAATAAATAAAATAAATAAAACACCATACCATTCTAAGCTAGATACAGAACCCCACCTGCCCAACACGTTAACCAACGCAGCAACAAAGGGAATATCATCAAACTACTCACTCAGCAAACAACTCACAAAGGATTGTTTTGCAACATCACTCCCAGAACTCCAATCTCTCAAATGAAATCTTAACCTCTCCGGTAGCTGGCGTATCATCTGGCACGATTGAAAACAGAACAATGATCCCCGATAGTATCCCAACACTAATACACACAGGAGTTGCCCTACTTAAGAAACGCCTGATGGTTAAAACTGACTCGGATATCGCTCAACTGAAGCACGACTTACTATCGTTCATAACAGATGCCCTGGAGATGTTGCTAGTGTGAATCTGTTCATGAACCCAAACAATGTTGGGGATACCAACTTGACGGAATATCAAAATATTATTCTGGAACTGCTGCGGAATCTAACCCAGCAAATTAGAATTTGAGAGTTTGTTGTCTACTGACAACATCGAAGTCGCGCTTCTTAATGAAACGTTCTTGAAGCCAGAAAAACGGTTTAAGATTTATTCCTTTGAGATGTACCGAAATGACAGGATTAATGCACCCAAAGGAGGGACTGCCATTGCTGTTAGAAGCAACATAAAACATCATGTCATCACTCTACCTCACCTGCGATCTCTAGAGGCAACTGGAATTCAAATAACACTGGATGGCAGAGAAATAACTATTATTTCTGCGTATAAATCACCAAGTGTAAAATTATGCACCAAAGACATCTCAGCCCTACTTAACATCGGACAGAAGGTCATAAAAGCTGGAGATATAAACGCGAAACATCTAGCCTGGAACAGCCGGATAAGCAACGCGAGCGGAAAACTCCTTTTTAATCATTCTAACGAAAGGCTCTACTCCGTTAACGCTCCGTCTTCACCTACATACTATCCCCACAATATGAAGCTTAAGCCAGATTTGCTGGATGTTGCTATAATTAAGGGACTGGACCGGGCGTTCACTCTTACAAATATGAAGAAGTTGAACTCGGATCACTTGCCGGTGCTGCTGGATATACATTGAGAAACCACCAAGCACCCAACCAAACAAATACTTAACTACAAGCTTGCTTACTGGGAACACATTCATCGGGACATTAATAATGATCTGGACACATTCACACTCGCCGAAACCACAACTGACTTAGACTCATTGGTTGAGAAGTTTACGCTCTCCATCCAAAATGCTATGAACAAGCACATTCCAATCATGTCATCCGGAAATTATTCTCCCCTACCCAGCTACATCCTTGACATGATCGGAATCAAAAACAGGACCAGGGCTTTATACTTAAGAAACCGCTGCAAGCACTTGAAGACTTTCTCAACGAAGAAAAAGAATAAATCTCTTCCTACAAACTTCACTCATGGCAGCTTAAACTGCAACAAATAAATTCTAATCTGGCGACTATCAGCTGCTTTAACCCGCAAACCCGTTCTTATTCCTCCACTTCAAACCCCCACAGGAATAGCATACTCTGATGAAGACAAGGCCCTTGCAGACACATTAGAATCAACTTTCCAGCCCAACATCAATCCTATGTGTGTTGATCACGTCCACTCAACAACCGACATAATTACTGATTTCATGAAGAAACCAGTGGATCTAGAATTCCGTAAAACATCCAACGTAGAGGTAAAAGCAATAATTTTAAAAATGCATCTCAATAAAACCCCAGGACCAGATAACATCCCCAACATAGTCCTAAAAAACCTATCCCCTGATGCTTACCACTTCATAGCGTATATACTCAAGTTTCAACTCAATGATGACATTGATGCACTTACCCACTTCATTTAAGGAAGCTAAAATTATTGCATTCCCCAAACCAAATAAGGATCACAAAATGCCCGAAAACCATAGACCAATCAGCCTTTTATGTACGCTGAGAAAAATAGCAGAGAAAGTCCTCCTCCCTCGCCTGAACGACCACTTAAGAAAGAATAAAGTTCTTCGAAACGAGCAATTCGGATTCCGTGCCAAGCACAGCACTGATCATCAACTCATTCGACTGACTGAGTACATAACCAGGGGATTTAATCTACATAAAGCTACGGGGGCGATTTTCCTTGATGTTGAGAAAGCCTTTGATAAAGTGTGGCACAACGGCTTAATCAGTCTAATCGATATCAACATCCCTGCCCGATACATCCATTTGCAAAGCTCATATCTGAAAGATCGCAATTTTAAAGTTAATATCAAGAACGCTCATTCCTCCCAGAGTGTAATCGGTGCCGGAGTACATTCACCAAGGCTCTATTCTGGGGCATGTGCTATTCAACATTTTTATCAACGATATACCGAAACCTCACTCAGCCGAAATTGGTATATACGCCGACGACGTTGTCCTATTATACTCGAGATCAAAATCACCGAAGATCATAACGGACAATCTGCAGGCGGGTCTTCAAACACTACAGGAGTGGCACACAAAGTAGAGAGTCAAAATAAATACAAACTAGGAAAACGCTCAGTGTAACGCGTTGATGAGCGAGCACGGGTACGTGCAAATTCTCGAACCGGAAATGCGTACACAGCGCACAGAAAACATATACATCCATATTGAATTGAAATATGATCACTCAATCAACAACATAAAAGTATATGCTTTTCATCGAAACTTGAAAATAGCATCTAAGCACCCTGGTAAATATAGCAAATCAGATTCAATTCAAGTGCCACTGGAAAACATTCATTTTGATACTTCATTACTGACAGATATTAAAAATGTCAATAAGTTCATACGTTCTTAACTGATTGGGATGAAATTTTGTAAAATAAGAGACAATGTTGGTCTTAATGATCATGCAAAATATGAGTTTGATCAGAATTTTCGAAGATCGTTTTCATTTTTCAGCCTATCAGGAGATATTTATTTAAATTTTAACCAATAAATGGATTTCAAAAAAACTAGGGTCTGCAAACAGAGAAGGCTGGTTTTACATGTGTGATCAAAGAAAATCTCCGACCTGTATAGCCAAAATATGAGTTTGATCAGATTTATCGAAGACCATTTTCATTTTTCAACCTACCATCAGGAGATGTTTATTTACATTTTAACCAATCAATGGATTAAAAAAAATGTGGTCTGCAAACAGAAAAGGTTGTCTCCACATGTGTGCAAAATTTCAGCTCTATCTAAGAAAAACTCTGACCTGTATACCCTCAGGTAACAGAAAAAAAACATAGGTCCGTGCCAAAAGAAACAAAAGGAGACGCTCGCTTCGCTCGCTCAATAAATCCGAAGCAATCCTTTTTACCTGCCGTACATCACTTAAACCCTACTCTACCCCACCCCTAACACCCCATACATCCCTAAACACCCCTAAATATTTGTATTCCGTTACAATTTCTATATAGTCAGGGGTCTTATGACATAAAAACACCAGAATAGTTCAAAATGTGATACTAATTTTTCCTTTGGCAGTCTTATAGTAAAAAATGTGCTCTTTCGACTGAGCGATGGATCTCGGCGAGATCTCTTCTAGTTTGGCCCCCAGGGGTGTCCAAAGTCAAATGTTTGATATTTTTGTTTGTACTACAAAATCATATTATATTATTTCCATAGCACACTAATAGTAAAATTATTGCTAGTTTTTATTGTTCTTTAAAGTCCTGCAGGATTATTTCAAATAAATCCTTCAGGGGTGTCCAAATCACAAAAAGTTTTATCTGTTGAAAAAATCAGTATAAATGTCGTAAAATTATTTTTTATTGCAATATTATTGTAATATACATGATGGGACAAGGATCCAAAAAATATTTCATGAAATTGAACTTTCAGGGGTATCCAAAATATTTATTTTTCATATTTTGTGGCTGGAGTGTAATTCAAAAGAGGGTGACTCGAATGTTATTTGTAAAAAAATTGCAATATTATTGTAATGCACATGATGGGATAAGGATGCCAAAATATTTTAATGAAATTGAACCTTCAGGGGTATCCAAAATATTTATTTGTCATATTTTGTGTAATGAGTGTAATTAAAGAGCTGGTATATCTCGTATGTAAATTGGATATGTATTTATTGGTATTGTATCACTTGTTTTTTACATTATTTTGATAGTAAAGGGTGTAAAGACTGATACACCCCTGATACACCCCTACACAGACTGACATTTGAATGATTACATTCCGTGCTATTTCCCTTTGGAACATTTATAGAAAATATTTTAAAATGCAACTTATAGCATCAAAAGTAACTAATTTTTTCAGTCCGTACAAATGACTATGTTTCGTGAAAGCAAAACCGACAAATAAATTGGAAAAATAGTTTACAATGGCTTGTAATCAAGTTTATTAATGATCAAAGACTTATGTGACAAGGCGATCACGACATGTGCATCGTTTGTACATTGGCCATCACAATTGCAGAACTTGTGCAAACCAGGGATGTATTAACACAATTACAATTACAGGCGCAATGAATAAGCTCGGCCAATGTTTTGATGCTTCTCCTAAGGAAGTCCGAAATGCTGCGGGAAAAATAGGAAAGATATGGAAAGAAGAAAGGTGGGCTAGGAGAAGGTTTAAGGAGGCGGCTACGATGGAGGTATTGAGAAAAGAAGGAATCAAGACAATAAGCCAACCGAGCTACGAGTTCAACGTCATTTGGACAAGAACAGTTAAAGACCCGATAATGAGAAGATGGCAAAGTGTGAAAAGTAGTTAATGGAAGAATAGTAATAGAACAAACAAAATTTTGATGTCAATATTTAGAACGTATTAGTTTAAGATTAGAAATGTGAACCTATTTATTGGTTTATCTTTTGTTTGAAGTCTTTGGTTTTTGATAAGCCTAATGGATTGTGATTTGTTTGTATTTTTAATCATAATGTTTTTTTTTTGTTATGGCGTTACAGGACTGGTAGTCCTACTGCCGCCTCAACAACTCTACTCCATTGACGATGCGCCATTATATAGGAGGTGAAGTTGGTTGAGGATTCGTAACTTAGGGAAGTTAAGCGAGTGAGTAGTTAGCTCCCTGCGCTATGCTCATTTTTTAACGTCCCATCCCAAGGACGGTGTAACGCCCGTCGAGAGACTGATAACAGGTGGAGGGGTGTCGTTACACTAACCCCCAACCACCCCAGTCTCTCTGGCCCAACGGCAGCAACTAGCAGGCCAGAGTTGAATGGTCACCCATCCAACCGCTGACCGCGCTCAATGTTGCTTAACCTCGGTGATCTGACGAGAACCGAGGTATCCATTACACCAGCCGTTGGGTCAATGTTTTTATACCTGTCAATTTTTCAATAATTGTTTACATTCACTTGAAGAAGGCCGCAGACAGTGGCCGAAATATTGTGCAATTTATAATAAAAAATAAAGTTTGTGTCCTGTCCAAAGGAAAGTAATTCATTTAATATAACACCAAACTTATCAGGAAGAGGAAATTTAATAAGAGTTTAACATGTCTTAGAGGAAAATAATTTGAGTTGCTAACTTTCACATTACTTTTTGTAGGTTCTACAGATTCCCCGTGAACTTGCCCTGCTCAGTCCTAGAGTCGATTTAAGTGCCTACCTACTTCAATTGATAAGTAAATTGACTTCTTGGCATATGAGCGAGAAATTCTGGAGATGCACAGGACTTGGGACTTCATCGAGTTAATGGATTAAATGTTACCTACCCAGATGTAATGATTCATACCTCTCTGATGGTAAGCCACACTCTAACCTTATCACATTTACATGCAATATAGAATGTTTCATATTTTTATTAGGGTTAAATAATAGTGTAGGTAGTAGGTACCTAATGGCAAATAATTTTACCTCAAGTGAATATTGTGGCAGTTGTCACACAACACATAAGAGATTTTTTTTTCATTGCCAAGAAGTTGTATCTATCAATTTACAAATTCTTCATTGAAACTACGTATCTTTTTTTTAGGGATCACTCAGTGCCAAACATTCAATTTTTTAAATTTTGCAAAGACTGTTATTTGCAGCTATTGCAGTGTAGTAGGTAGAAACTATTTGCTAGCTACAGCCTCGTGCTCAAAAGAAGTTGCATCCGCGTAGATTGCGGATGTCAGTCCTCGACACCACAAGACTGTGTGCTAATAATTTATGGATGGAATCCAGAATCTGGCCAAGTGTTGTTAAATCGGAAAATTCTTTTGAGCATAGCCTAATAAATAGTGTTAAATATTGACAAAATTAACAAGATCTTGCCGATAACAAGATCTTGTACATTTTGGACTTTCATTGGTAGGACCTTATACAAATTTACACAAAAAACATTTCTAACAATACGCCGAATGATCTTGCTAAACTTTTCAAGATCTTGTATAACTCTTGTTTAGGTTAGAATCTGTACAATAATTATATGCCTGCAAATTGTCTTGCGAACATTATTAGTACAGGCACCTTACCTAAATACTTTGCAATTTTATTTTTTCAGATGAAAGAAATACATACAAGTGCATTCATTCTTCTTGAAAAACTGAAGATGAAAAATTGTGCCAACATATCCGTGAGTGAAGTAAAATCCGAATTGTGTCTTGTCGATAAAGAGAAGTTTTAGACAGCGTGCCAGACTCACTGCCAGGTAGGTAGTACCTACCTCAGAATGTTTTGATACTATGTGACGTGTGAAGGTTGAAAGACATTTAAATGATGCGTTTTAGATTTATGTGCACTGAGAATAACAATATGAAAGTTATCAGTAGGTATTGTATTTATCGTTTATGCAATGTTAATGATGCATAGAAAATTATTTGCGCATGATGATAACTGAGAAGTTAGGTAGAAATATTTTTAATTTGTTTATTGTCGACATATTTTGCTGCATACATATTTAATGTTTTGTTACTTTATTTTCACATGCTAATGAAGCTACCCAGATGACTAACCTACTTAATTTGCAATTTTAATTGATGAGGTAGAATAATCTTTTACAATAATATACGTTTATATCATTATATGAAACTTTTTTTTATAATTTTTGTGTGTTTTCCTGCTCTTTATTATTCCTGAAAAATCAATTGCAGTGTATGATCTCCTATGTGTAGCATTTTATTTTTTGTAATTTTTCAAAACAAAGTAAGTAGGGAACACGTGAAAAAATTATAATTGAATCGATTCAATCATCCTGTAAGAGATTATCAAAAAAATTGCTAATTTCAAAATCCAACAACCGATTCATATAAACAAAATGCATGGATCTTTTTATCCTTCATAATTTTTTTATGAATTAGGTAGGTAATAAAGTCTCGTGAAATTTTGTTCCAGTAAGTTTTTAAAAATCAACGCAAATAATTACTGACACTTTTCACCCGCGAAATGTAAAAAATTAATTCATGCAAGTGAAATTAAATTATAATGGGACTTTTGGCGGGAAAGACGACGTATTTCAAGAATCCTTACACTAATGTGTTACCATGGTGAATCAACTGTCAATTTTCTGTCAATTTTCCTGTTAATAATCTATCAAACTTTGCAAATGCATTCCTCCTTGAAAACTATTCATCCCACAGCAAAAATAAAGCACATCTGTGTTCAGCAACAAAATCATTTTTCATAAAATAATATTATTCTGAAATCTGAATTTCACGAGTCTTCCCCATTATGTGAAAGTCAAGTTGAGGATTTCAAATGAACACAAAATATTTTCTCCGAATAAAAATGTGTTAAAAATTAAAACAGTAGGTACCGTAGGTAATGTGTCAGGTCAGTAGAACAGCTGTCAAACAAGTCTAGGGAAACATGGCGAGACAAAATAACTTCCAATAACCATTGATTAACTTTATACTACACCTGTATTTTTTATTATTGATATTTGACCATTTAAATGCATTTCTAATGAGTTTGAGTAGGTACCTACTGTTCTTCTAGTTGACATAACAAATTACAACTGTTGTGAAATATTCCGTGAACTGTGAACTAATACATTGACCCTGGAAGGAAAGACCTGGATTATTTTTTTCGTATGGCAACGCACACCCTCCGAAATTGTGAAGAAATCCCGGTTCTCGTGTCACTCACGTTTGCAATCAATTATGTCTTAATAAAACGTATTTTTTCCAGATACATTCGCATTCAAAATTAGTGCCTACATGCACGTGTCTGGATCAGAGAATCAACGATCAGAAGCACGTTTTGTAGGTACTGCATTTTGAATGAGAGTGTACCTAGCTAGATAGCACGTGACAGTTATGGAATGTGCGGAGGGGGAGGGGGCTACTGAGCGAGCAGCTGCTCCCGCGCGGGCCGCCCGGGAGGGTCCAGGGACGGCCCATGCCTCCCGCGCGGGCCGCCCGGGAGGGTCCAGGGATGGCCCATACCTCCCGCGCGGGCGTCAAGGGACGGCCCAGGGCGCCACCCGGGCTTATTCCCAGGGGTAGGCCCCGGGAGTCTCACTCAATGCTATTAATCCCATAAGACGGGAGGTCCCTGGGCAGGCCCGTACGCCCATCTGGGACGGCCTAGGGCGTGCCCACGGACCTCCCTGTGTTTGTAGGGGTGACCAAGTTAATATAAACTAGTTAAAGTATGAGTATAAATATTGATGATATATAATTATGTATTGTGAATGAGATGTGTATACCAACCAT
>OW203763.1:49721742-49828432 GCA_934045905.1 Leuctra nigra
AAGTTTTAATTTGGTCGGTCAATCGGTTCTAGTTTAAATTTCAAAAATCATATGAAAAATAATTTAAAATTTAAAACTAATTGGAGGATTTGGCTGAAACTTTGTATGATTGGGTATAATGTTGGTTGCAATGTTTTTGCTAAATTTCAAATTGATCGGAGCAACCAATCGAAAGATAATTTTTTTTAAACTTGAACCAATCACAGGAGCCCGTTCAAAAACGATCCCAGGGACCGCATAGATTACGTTAGCATGTGTGCAAAGTTTCAGATCGATTGAATGTGCGGTTTAACCCATGGGCTGTGCGGACAAAAAAAACAAAAAAAAACAATAAAACCAAAAAAAACACACGGAGAAAGTGCCATAAGAGTACCGTGGTGACGCTCGCTACGCTTGCTCAATCACTACTTTTCAGTGCTGAATTTTTAGATTTCTTCTATTTTTTAATAGTTGAAGAGACTTGGCTGGTATTTTTACACGGAGTGTTTTTTATGGGTGTCTGTGTACTGGGACAGTTTGAATGTACGCGCGCGCCGTGTTCAAAGAGAAAGAACTGTGGAGTGTCTTACGAGATAAGTTGTTTGACGTTGAACATTCGGTTCCGGAGGTGAATACAGCGAGTGAGAAAAGACACAGGGTGTGGCAAGAGCGGGGGAACATAGCGTCGGCTGATCCATTCGTTCCAGAGGTGAATACAATACAGCACTTCGACACCGACCATCAACCGAGCAGGACCTGTGTTGCTCGTGGTCAGAATTTTACACGTGGTTATCACTCAGGATAAGTTTGAGTGATTAACTGTGAAGTATTACTACATACCAGGTTTATAAATACATATACAAACATCACTAGAAGTATTTTCTTCGATTTTGCAAACGTAAAATGGTCGGAATCAGTTTGAAACAGTGGAAGAGACATCGGCGTGGGTAACAGGGTGTGGCCGTTTCCGAGTAAGTGCCGATTGGGACGCAGTAATGCACACATCATCAATAGTTTGTGTTGTATTCGATTTATGGCAATACAGTTCAACTGAGAAGAGTGGTGGCCATCAGTGAAAATCGCGATTAGTCAATGACGGCAGTTTTTCACTTGTACCGAACCAATGAAGTATGGGAAGACCACGAGACATCTACTAGAAACTCGGATGCTAGCATGATAGTATTTCCGTAACGGCAGGAAATCGCCGTACTCAAACGACGTGCCCAACTCTGGTCGAGATCTTCACGGAATGGCGACAAGGCGTCAACAAGAAGAGTGCGCAGACATTATGCGTGGAAGGAACATTGGGTGGAATGAACGATTGGATGGATAATCATTCGACAAGGTCTGATGTATCATTTGTATCTTTGTTATTGTTTTATGATTTGGATCACTGACCAATAGTGTTTTGAGAGCTTGGCGAAGTAGGTAGGATGATGACAATTATCAGTAAGAATTACCAGTACCGGTAAGATGACAATTATATGTTATATTATTTACTTTGTGTTGATGACCATATATATTTTATCTCTACCTTCTGACTAGTTATTCCTTTGTGTTGATTAGAGAAGTATTTAAATTAAAGCAGCAGCTATGCAGGTTTGTTTGCGAGCTGATTATATAAATTTATCTGTGGGTGTTATTTACTTATTGGGCAAAGGTGAGTAATATCTCAAGATCTTCAAATAGAGCCCATAAAAAAACATTCAATACAAAAACAGCTGCAAAACTTTATGCTAAGATTTCGTTTTCCGAAAACCCTCTCATCAAGAAGCTTGGAGACTACAGGACAGAGACTCCTCATACCCACCGAATGCCAAAATCCATTTTCTGGTTCTCATACCATCCCCTAAACTTCAAGAAGCTTTAAGCTCATAAAACAGCACCAACTCCTAGTCTTATCCCTCGACGATCCGGCATCTCCCATTAACCTCGCATGGACATGACCCCATATCTCTATAATTATTGCATTGCTAATCCCTCGTAGACTAATGCATGCTCTATCGCAGACCTCGCAACCTCGCCTTCGTCCATGAGGTTGCACCTGCCCTTCTAACACAAAAGCATGATTCAGCAGAGTTTTTGTCACTGTAACTCTTTCATAGTGGCTTTTTTACTGCGGTGTTTCTCTCTCTAAATTCATCTATGGATTTGTCCATCCCACTAACTACCCCTCAGATCGCATATAACAGCCCCGGCTGAAAAATCCTAAATATCTGCAATAACTACCTTCCCAATTGAACAGTTGCTCACTGCATGATTCCCATACGCACACCACTGAGCATTCAAGCCCCCGAATCTGAGTCACAGTGGTGTGTAAGAGGAGACAGTGTAGAGTGAGTCGACTGTCACTAAAAACGGCGGGATTGGGGCCATGTTTATAAAAAAAAAAAAAAAAAAAAAAAAATATCAAAATTAAAATTAAATTACGTGCGCTCAAAGACGGACACGGGACGGAGGTTACTTTTCACCTATAAAAGTAGCAAATTTAAAAATGTTTTTGTACCTCCAAAGTAGTGAATGCATACTTGTAGAGGGTACGTAATACAATTAAAAAAAATATACCCCCTCATTTACTTTCAATTGCTTTCAGCAATTCCACTCGGACAGCGAAACTAATATAGGGGGATAATGGCCCATATAAGTAAGAAAAAACTGAAAGACATTTTACATATAATATATACTGATATGTTCCTTACCCCCAAATAATATCTCAGTTTATGTGTGAAATATATGCGACGCATATTATAGTATTACTCCTATTTAACATAATATGTGTGACATTATATATTTTACATGTATACGGAATATATCTGAAGAATAAAATTAGATCACAATTCATACATATAAACTAATATACTTCAGTAACACTGAGAATATGTCTGAACTTGTATGTGAAATATATTTCTCATATTATAAAACTCATATTTTACATATACGTCTGAGACGAAAAATGATATATATTTCACATATACAATGAGTAACAATTTTTTCACAAATTTATATATCTTCTTTACATATTATTAAAATATATTTGAACTTATATGTGAAATACATTTCAAATATAATAACAACATTCATATTTCACATATATGTGTGAGATGAAAAATGATATATATTTCACATAAACATTTAATATCTTAAGAGTAACAATTTTTGCACAAATTTATCTATCTTCTTTACGTATATTTAAAATATATCTGAACAAATATGTGAAATATATTTTACATATAATAATGAAACTCATATTTCACATATATGCCACAGTTTATATATGATATATATTTCACATACAAATCATGCAATGCATATTTACTTTAAAAACACTCAGCGCATTTTGAAAAGAACTCATATACGTCCAGTATATTTTGAATATTGCATATGCCGTTTGCAATTGCTTACCACTACTCTAATCATATCTCTGAATGTTTTAACGATGTTTTATCGTTAGTTAGAGAATAAAATTTACCAATATAAGCCAGATATATCTTTATAATATGGCGTCGCATATATGTTTCCGTATATCTCAAACGTGCCAATTTCTATGTATGCCATATATATTATGTTGACTTAAACCTTAAAATATATTTGCAATGTATTTAGTTTACATATATGTCGGATATATATACTTCAATGTGGGAGAGCTCACTAACACACAAACATATTTAGACACAAAAAACTCACGTTCCCACAAACATCAGACACTTAGAACTCACGGAATTAGAGCCAAGATAAGACACTTTAGAACTCACGTACCTACAAACATAAGACACTTGAACTCTCACGCAATTGGAACAAAACATGAGACACTTTGGAACTCACGTACCTACAAACATGAGACACTTAGAAATCACGCACCTTTAAACAAGGGAGTTGTAAGTTTACCTTGGCGAGACTGATAGGCAGTAATCTTGCGAGCAAGTTGACTTCTAGTTGCACACCTTCGCCGAGCTGCTTGGAGATCATCTTGATCGTCTCTGGCGCGCCATCCAGAAGGAACACTTGGGTCTTCTCGCCGGCGCTCTCCAACTCTCTGGCAATCTCCAGAGCCAAGGCGCCCCCCCAGGAGGCGCCGATCAGATTGTACGGACCCTCGGGTTGCGCGCCTTTCACATGCTGCCACAAGAACACACAAATAGTCAGCCATATGGACCACAACAACCATTTATTTGTAGATAATATTTTTGTTTTGCTGAGAAGTAATGGTGAAATAATTTGTTTTTAGAACTTTAAAAATAATGTAATGCAAAGTACGTGCAGCCGCTGCAAGAACGTGTTTGGATTAAAATTACAGCGCTATATGCTTAATAATCTATCAGGTATATTTGCGTTAAGCAATGTTATTAGCATCTTTATTGTTAATCTAGTGGAGCGGTCGCTCCACCCAGCCAAGTCGTACTATACACTCACAGTCACTCAACATACCGTAAATGCCTAATAAACTGAGGAGCAGACCAAACACTTTTACTGTAAGCAACAACATGGCATTTTCGGCCTACTGGATCTCAAAATTGAAAAATCTCACATTGTTGCGAAATATCTTAATTTCGAGCTATGGCCCACCCCACCCCATATACCAAATTTGGGAACAACAGGTTATGCCTTTTGCGAGCTAGAGGGCCGTGAAAACAGTGAAATTACATCACTTTTAAAAGGTATCTGATGATGATGATGATGATGATGATTCTGATATCAGGCAACCCCGCTGTCACCGCCACAGCCTAAACGGCTGAACCGATCAACCTGAAACTTTTACCACATATGCACTTTTGGCGTCTGATGATACCTTGCCTCTTGTGATTTTTTGTGCCGCCATTTTTAAACCGGAAGTGACGTCATAACTCAAAAACGTCTGGACCGATTAGAACGAAATTAGCGCCTTTTGATTTAGATGGTCATCTTTATGAAGTATCAATAAAAATAATATTATTTTCTTATTTTCTAAACCGGAAGTGACGTCATAAATACGCAATATTTAACTTATTTCAACAAATTATACTTAAAATACATACATAATTAACTTACATTGTAACATAGACAATACAATTTATATATTCAAGGTAGCAGTGTTCTCGACCGCCATTCCTGAAACCGGAAGTGACGTCATATATCTAATACGCCTGTACCGATTGCAACTGAACTAGCTCCTGCGTATTCATTCTGCTATTTATTTGAAAAATCAATTGTGAAAAATGAATAAATAAATTAACGGTACCGGAAATGGCGGCAGGAACCACTAAATGAAACCGGAAGTGACGTCATATATTACAAACGGCATGACCGATTTTACGGAAATATAGTGATTATGAATTCAGATGGTCGTTCATGAAGTATCAACTAGATAAAACTAGATTGTTTTCTTATTACCTATACCGGAAATGACGTCATAAATATGCTAAATTACGTCATAAATATGCTAAATGACACTAAATTCACCACTTTATACTTTTAAATAGATATTAGTAAACGTACATAGTAAATTATTATAAATTCAAGGTTGCAGTGTGCTCGGCCGCCATTTTTAAAACCGAAAGTGACGTCATATATCGAAAACGGCTGTACAGATTGCAACTAAATTATGTTAAGTAATATGTAGGACATATGATTATTGATTATGAATTCAAGACGACATTATTTTCGGCCGCCATTGTTAAAACCGGAAGTGACGTCATATATCGAAAACGGCTGTACCAATTGCAACCAAATTTTGGAAATGTGTAGGACTAATAATTATGAATTGAAGACGACATTATTTTCGGCCGCCATTGTTAAAACCGGAATTGACGCATGTATCGAAAACGGCTGTACCGATTGCAACCAAATTTTGGAAATATGTAGGACTAATAATTATGAATTCAAGACGACATTATTTTCGGCCGCCATTTCAAAACCGGGAGTGACGTTATATATCGAAAACGGCTGTACCGATTGCAATCAAATTATGTAATTTTGAAGGACTTATAATTATGAATTCAAGACGACATTATTTTCGGCCGCTATTTCAAAACTGGAAGTGGCGTCATATATCGAAAACGGCTGGACCAATTGGTACGAAACCTAAGCTATTCTTCTTGGATAATCATTTTAATCTTTTACCGAACGCAACTTTTCTTAGTACCTATCCAAATCTGTTGAGGCGTATTTTTTAAAGAAATTAGTCCTTGCTCGGACATGTGCTATAAGCTGTATGAATAAACTAACAAAAGAAGTGATATCCCAGAAAAAAACACTCCGTGTAAAAAAGGCAGCCAAGTCTCTTTACTTTAAAAAAATTCAACACCGAAAAGTAGTGATATCAAAAAAGGAGCCAAGTCAATGACATTTCCAAATATTTAATCGTAATTTTGAAATACAAGAATAAACACCGAGAAATACTTTACAAAATGACTTGGCGCATCGTTTTTTTAAAGACATTTTTCTATTCATAAGCATAAGTCATTTATATACAACAGTCATTAAGAATTTTTAGAATAATAGGGAAACATCTTTCAATTACATATTATACATACCTACTGTAAAATATTTTCTATTTGAATATATACGCGATGAAATTTGTTGTCTATGTTTTCTATAAATACACAATAGTTATCTTCGTAATATTGTTTCGTGGTCAACATAATTAAGTTTCATGCGTTATACCTTCTCATCATGAAATACATTTTAATTAATCCACATTTTATAACAATACATTTCACAAAGTACACAGTCACATTGTATTTCTATTAAAAAAAATATCTTTATACTTTAAAAATATAAAATAGTGTTTCATAGATAGTTAGTAATTATTTGACAACGTTTCATGATTTCCTTCAGTTAAGATCAAATTATGAAAAGATACCCTTCTAATATCACCATATTAACAGTACTGCAAGAATATGTATGAGCCCACTTCCAATTGTTATTTAATTCTTCCATCCTTATATTACTTTTCTATTACAGCATGAAATCTTTCTTCTATCGTTATTGACAAAACTATAAAATAGCCATTACTAAAAGTAGCTTGATTGAGCGAGCGAAGAGAGCGTCTCCTTTCGGCTCATTTGGCACGGACAACTGTTTTTTTTTTGTTTTTTTTTCTGTTGGGTGAGGCTGTACAGGTCAGAGTTTTTCTTTGATCGATCTGAAATTTTGCACACATGTAAAGACAACCTTTTCTGTTTGCAGGCCCAAATTTTTTTTTAAATCCATTCATTGGTTAAAATTGAAATAAACATCTCCTGATAGGTTAAAAAATGAAAATGGTCTTCGATAAATCTGATCAAATTCATATTTTGGCTATACAGGTCAGAGTTTTTCTTTGATCAAGCTGAAATTTTGCACACATGTAAAACCAACCTTCTCTGTTTGCAGACCATAATTTTTTTGAAATCCATTTATTGGTTAAAATTTAAATAAATATCTCCTGATAGGCTGAAAAATTAAAACGGTCTTCGATAATTCAGACCTAACTCATATTTTGCATGATCATTAAGACCAACATTGTCTCTTATTTTACAAAATTTCATCCCAATCAGTTAAGAACGTATGAACTTATTAAAATTTTTAATATCTGTCAGTAATGAAGTATCGAAAGTAATGTTTTCCAGTGCCAATTGAATTGAATCTGATTTGCTATATTTACCAGGATGCTTAGATGTTATTTTCAAGTTTCAATGAAAAGCATAATAATATGTTGTGTTGATTGACTGATCATATTTCAATTCAATATGGATGTATGTTTTCTGTGCTTGTGTACGCATTTCCGGTTCGAGAATTTGCACGTCCCCGTCTCGCTCACCAACGCGTTACACTGAGCGTTTTCCTAGTTCATAGATTCTAACTCTAATAGAAAGAGGAAAATGTACCTACTTGTAAATTTCTTTCCACTTTAAGAATAGAATTATGTCTTTAAAAAAACGATGCGCCAAGTCCTTTTGTAAAGTATTTCTCGGTGTTTATTCTTTTATTTCAAAAATACGATTAAATATTTGGAAATGTCATTGACTTGGCTCCTTTTTTGATATCACTACTTTTCGGTGTTGAATTTTTTTAAAGTAAAGAGACTTGGCTGCCTTTTTTACACGGAGTGTTTTTTCTGGGATGCAAAAGTACTCCAGATACAAACATATACTCAGGCACGCGTGCATTAATTTTAATCCACGATTCCGAGCGAAAAATGAGTGAAAATTCAAGGCATCTCATACACGTACACTGCCCTTGAACATAGCGAGCGGTCACATGGATGTTCAGCTATTTGACCTGCTGATGGGTTCGGCTCAAGGGCGTATCCAGGAAGAAATATCAGGGGGGGGGGGGGCGGATATTTCTAATTTTTTGAAAAATCACATGGTAAAAAAGGGGGTTCTGACTTCTGGGGCGCAACCTCCGAGAAAATTTTGGATCAAGGTCATTAATAATTTAGGTGCAATTTTCAATCGCTGTGTTTGAAACACTGTGTCGCTGTGTGTGCTATTTTGGGGTATTATAAATTACAAAATATCAAAAAATTGGTCTAAGAGATTTAAAAATAGGTAAATTTATTGAACTCATTAGGATGTAAGTCCGGGGCGCACAGCCTCGGAAAATGTTTGGAATTTTAACTCAATTCAAACCATTTGGAACGTTTTTGACATGATCTGTCTATTTTTAAGTGTTTTTTTCACATATTATTTTAAATGAGCTTATTTTAATAGATGAAATCCTGATTTGGGGGGGGGGGGGAGGGCATGGCCCACGGCCTTCCCCTGAAAATGCCCTTGGTTCAGCTGGTTACTCCACCTGGCTGAAGACCTTGTGCCTGTACCTGCGCAAGCGTCGCCGCCGTGTCGATGAGCGACGTGACCATGGTGAGATGTGCACAGAGTGCGGGGTACATGAGAGTGCGCGCGAATGGCTTGACGAGAGCACTGCAGTCGGCCGCGCCCTGCAGGCCGGGGACGATGAAGACGGGAGGGATTTCCCGCACCAGGCCCAGCCCGGGACTCAAGGAGGCCAGCTCCAGCAGCGAGATCGAGGGTTCAGAGGCGATGCTGGCACCGAGTTCAACCAAGTCCTCCAGAGTGGTCGGCAGGAAGGTGGACAGCTTGTCGGAGTGGAAGGCATTGCCGGTGTCTGGAACAAGACGTCAATGTCACATACTCATGGGTTTCATTGATTCCTTTGCAAAATCAAATGGTGTGTTGTTGCATTTCAGTCAGACGTCAAACTAATTTTAATTAATTACCTGTACCAAAAATATGAGACAACGTTTTGAAATACGACGTATTGCCTGGATGGTTGGTTCAGAGTACCTGCTCTGGGTTTGTTTGCAGTACCATATACATTCGCTCTTTGTTGGGATTCGTTACTGCTATAACGGTAGCATTGTATACTCTCGTCGATATTGAAGGCCGCACTTATTTACCTTCCAGATTCTGGCTTCATAATAAGACAACATAAGAACCTACCGTATCAAGTTTTCCTGTAATTAAGTAAAATGTAGACCTTAGAGAAAGGATCACTGCTCCTTTCCCCGCAGCCGCCGCAGCTGAAACGTTGGTCCATTACGATTAAAGACGCGACGGCCTTTGTCTGTATGCATCGACGACAGAGGTTCGAATCCCGAATAAAGATGCGTTTGCTAATGATTGTATCCAAGGAAGCTATAGTAGTTACTGGGTTCAGTTTCCGTCATTGTCATACCTCCAGAATACCTATAATATGTACCTCTTTTGTGGATTTATGCAGTTTATATAGCACACTAATTTTGTGTTAACAGCTAACAGCTGAAAAGCTAACAGCTGCCTCTTTTCCTAACTTTCTCGTCTTTCTTCTGACAATTCTCAATATAAGTCATTTTGTTGCATTGAAACTCGGATCACAGTATCTATTACAGAAATCACTTTTTCAAGTTAAATCTGTGGACATTGATAGGATCGTTATAAGCAAGTAAATACCCAAGCTTTTGTTGTCCCTTTCTTCTGATACATAAACGACAGAATCTGCTGTCTTCGCCAGGATCCCGTCCAAGACTCCCAACGCCCTCCAGAGGTTCCCGTCCTTGCCCAGGTTGTCCGGCCAGTGTACAGCCAGCGCCGGCAAGCGAGCCTCGCGCCGGGTATTGCACAAGGATGCACCGCCATCGTACAACAGGCATGCGAAGTGACGGATCGTCTCGACTTGGCGCGAGGCTAGCTCGATGTTGGTGATGAAAGAGTCTGCAATGTGGCTACCATTTGCCATCTCCTGAAACAAAAATGATAATTTCACGAATTTGAGTTCATTAGCAATAAATGTGCAGGTCCTGTTTGTTCACTTTTAAATAAAGTACTGACGCCACAAATTGTAATCAAAAGGTGTAAGAAAATAACTGGCACATCATCTAAATGTAGCAAAATATTATGTTGTTGTTGTATCGTTGTTGTTCGTTGAACCTGGGCTATGTAATAGGAAAATACTATCTTGATAAATAGAATAAATCAAGGGTCACAAAGGGGTAAAAGGGTTAGTGACACATGAAGTTGTCATCTGCCTGCAATCGAGCAATTTTTGCATTCGAATAATTCTGGTGATTAGCTCTAAATTCGCTGCTGAATTGGCAATAAAATGTACTACACTCACTTGGCGTCGAGATGGTATCATAAATAAATGGAGAAACCCCAGAGGTTTTTGTGAATAAGTATTACCTAATAAAGTATTCAAATAGCATGGTAAATATGTTTTAACTATTATTAAGCGAGCGGAGCGAGCGTCTCTACTTGAAACCTATGGCACAAATCTCTGTTTTTTTGTTTGTGTGTTTATTTGTGCTTTTCGCATTAACTTTTAAACGAATTAACGGATCTGGCAATTTTTTTTTGCCAGAAATTTTTTATTTTTTTTGCATGGCCTTAAACCCGCTCTCACACTGTTTAAATAGATGGGACACCGGATACAAGCCGAAAGTTAGACAAACTGTGCCAGGCATTACTCATCTGTTCTATGTAGATGATCTGAAGCTATATGCCTCCAGCAGACAGAAGTTAGAGTCTCAGTTGAATGGAGTGCAAGCTTTTAGCAAGGACATCAGCATGGAATTTGGTTTAGAGAAGTGCGCTGTGATGGAATGCAGGAAAGGCAAGTTTCACGCTTCAGAGGGGATTGAGTTGGATAGTGGTGACCTTGTTGCCTCAATGACTGATGATCAGGTGTACAAGTACTTAGGGCTAAAGCGTGGGATGGAATTAAATCACGCTAGCTTAAAGGAGGAATTCAGAGTGTTGTATCTTAATCGAATAGCCAAAATACTGAATACCGAGCTCAGTGTTCGGCACAAGATAAAGGCAATCAATACCTGGGCCACTCCAGCTCTCGCGTACTCCTTTGGAATAGTCAAATGGTCCGAGACCGACCTGCATGCAATGGACACGGTAACGAGAGTGACCATGACTAAATTTAGGAGTCACCATCCCAAATCAGCGGTAGAGAGGATGTACATCCCCCGTTCGGATGGGGGGCGGGGTTTGGTCAACATTCACTCCATGGCAATGAAACAAGTAGCTAAGTTACACGATTATATGTGTGCGTTGAGCAATCCAGTCGTAGCATGTTTGTGCGGGTTGGATGATGGGTATACGCCGCTGAGTTTGAATGTTCCAGTTGTTGAGCCTCGTGGGATGGGAGTAGCAGACAGGTTGGCGGTTTGGAAGGGTAAAGCTTTGCATGGCAAGTATCCTGCCAGTTTAGAACTGAGAGGTATCGATCGTGAGTGGTCGGTATCATGGCTTCGAAAAGGAGACCTTTTCTCAGAGACTGAAGGATTCATGTGTGCTATTCAAGATGCAGTTATACCAACCCGGAACTATATGAAGTACATAGCCAAGACCGTCGACGATGATTTGTGTAGGTTATGTCATCAGGTCAGTGAAACCATCGACCACATAATTGCTGGATGTACGATGTTTGCTGCGAGTGAGTACCTTGGTAGACACAATCAAATGGCAAAGATTGTTCATCAAAGACTTTGCCGGAACTGTGAGATCGAGCAAACATTTGTGGCATACTACAAGTACCATCCTCCCTCTGTAGCTGAGAATGACAAGTACATCATTTACTGGGACAAGCAGGTAATTACTGACAAAACCGTAGCGTACAATAAGCCAGATATAATTGTTGTTGACAAGAGAGCCAGAACCACAACTCTGATAGACATAGCAGTACCCCTCACTCGCAACGTAGCGTCAACAGAGGCGGCGAAAATCCAGAAATATCAGGACCTTGCTATGGAAATAAAAAGAGTGTGGCGGCAAAAGTCGGTTACCATTGTGCCTCTGGTTCTGTCAGCCACCGGTGTGGTGCCATTGTCTCTGAAGAGGAACTTAGAGCGTCTGGATGTACCCACCCGATTCATAGGTTTGATGCAGAAAGCTGTTCTCCTCCAAACATGTCATTTGACTCGTAAATTCATGAATTTTAGTTAGGAAGGCTTTGGGGAAAAATCCCCCGCCGAAATTGCCAGACAAAGGTTTGAGAATGATAAATTCATATCACAATAATAATAATAATAATAATAATAATAATAATAATAATAATAATAATAATAATAATAATAATAATAATAATAATAATATGGAGTTGACCGGATTACTTTTTGGTGGAAAAAATTGACGGCTGTGCATGACCATCTAGCGAGATTTTTCAACGCAATGCTGCGTGGTCAACAAGATATCCCTAGCTGGTTTGTGGAAGGCAGGACTGTACTCATTCCGAAGTCTGGTGACTTGTCAATTCCCAGTAATTACAGGCCTATCACCTGCCTGAATACAAGTTACAAGATTTTCACCAGCTAATTGGATATGCGCCTTGAGTCTGCTATTCAACCAGTGTGGATAGAGCTGCATGAGCAGAAGGGAGCAAAGCGTGGTCATGAGGGTTGCAAGGAGCTTTTGTTGGTGGACAGGGTTGTGTCGCAGGATTCCGCTCGCTTTAAGCGTAATCTGTCTACTGCTTGGATAGATTATCGCAAAATTTCGATATGACCTCTCACGCTTTGCTACGGTGCCTGTTCGTTAGCTTGAAACTACCACTTGATCTTGTGCGGTGCATGTCAGACCGTATGCTTTTGTGGAGAACACGTTTTACAATGAACGTGCGTGGAAGAGATATTTCTACCGAGCCCATTCAGTACAGGAGAGGGGTGTTCCAAGGCGACTCATTAAGTCCAAAACTCTTCTGTATCTCCATTATGCCAATATCGTGCTTATTGCGTGAGACGGCTGGATATCGTGTCGGACCACCTTCGAGGAGAGAGGCTAAGATCACGCATCTTCTGTTCATGGATGATCTGAAGATATTCTCCAGTGGTGCAAAGAGCTTAGAGACGGTATTGAACAGCGTTCAGGCATTTTCGTCCGATGTCGGCATGAAGTTTGGTCTTGAGAAATGTGCAGTTCTGCACGTGCGCAGGGGAAAGGTTGATGGGATGGCAGAAGATGTAGTTCTCGCTGATGGAAGTGTCATCCACCACTTGCAGCCGAGGGAAAGGTACAAATACTTAGGAGTAGCGGAGCACCAGCATCATGATGCCAGTCTTGTCAAGAGCACATTGCAAAGTGTGTACCGCGACAGACTGAAGAAGATTTGGTCATCTAGTCTATCTGGTATTAATAAGGTGAGGGCCACGAACAGCTTGGCAGTACCAGTATTATTGTATTCTTTCGGTTGCGTGAAGTGGAATGTTGACGAACTCAAGCAGGTGGATAGAGCATAAGCATAATCTATTGCGAGCACACGGGGGGGTCGAGTAGGCCTTCGGGGAAGCAGCCCTGTCGCTTACCGCCACGGAAGTGGGGCGCGGCAGGGCTAAGGTGGATCCCAGTTCACGGTATATTGGGATGAAACAATATTAAGTGTGCTGGGGTTGGGAGGGAAAAAAAAAATATAATAATAATAATAATAATAGATATTATAGAGATTTTATAATTATAGAGTTAACAACTGTCAGGATGAACCTATGACAGGTTGGAGGCAAAGATTGCACACACATTTTTCGTCGAAGTATCCCGATCTACAACTGTCAGAGCAGAATTTGGTTGATAGGAGAAGTGTAATCTTGAAGAAGCATTACCTTACCGATAAGAATTAGCTGAGATAAAGAGGGTTGTCGGATCTGATTTGTCCTACCAGCAATTGAACAATGCGGACTCAGAATCCGAAGATGGGGATCACGTTGACATGGCTGACGCCGGTCTGAACATCGCAGGACTTACCGAGGATCCCATCGGGAACGACGAAGTTGCACTGCAAACTGATGTTAGAAAGAAATTCATGGAATGTGTCTCGATCTTTGAACTGTTGGAGCCAGATGCAAGACCTGCAATTCCAAGAGTTAACACGAACAAGAAGATCAGTCAATCATTGCGGTTTCCTAACCAAGTCGTTTGTGAGTATGTATTTGACAAGGATGACTTTATTCAATTGCACCTAGCAGTGTATTGTGCAGCGGTTACAGTAATTGAGATTGCCGGATTTAAGCTGTTGGAGCGACGTGGGTTTCAACCTGCCAAGAAAAAGGTGGAGCCCAAGTGGATGACACGGCTTAAAGATAAGATCACGAAGTTAAGAAAGAGCATTGGTAAATTATTAGCGTTTCTTCAGAATGTGGGAAATTGAAACCTTCGAGAATGGTCGTCGGTATTTCTCAAGCAGCATAAGATTAGCATGAGGGATCCAGATTTTCATGCGAAAGTTGCTGATCTCATTGATACACTTAAGCAGAAGCTGAAGGTCGCTGGTGCTCGGTTGAGTCGTTATCACGCCACTACGAAGAGAAAGACACAGAATTTGTCCTTTCAGAGGAATGAGAAGTTATTCTACAGATCACTTCAGAGAAGTTCAGATCTTGACTTGTGCCAAGCCGTTCCTAAGGAGGCAGAGATACGAGACTACTGGAGTGGGATCTGGTCCAATCCAGTGGAGCACAATATTGATGCAGAATGGATTCAAGCAGTGGAGGATGAGGCAGAAGATGTTAGACCGATGGATAGGGTAGTTGTGACTGAAGCAGATATCTGTCATGTAATTAAGAACTCCAGCAATTGGAAGTCTCCTGGAAATGATTGCATCCAGAATTTCTGGTGGAAGAGGCTACCTTCTGTGTATACGAAGCTGGCACTATTCTTCAATGAGTTTCTTAATAATCTCTCGTGCACGCCAACGTTCTTCACTAAGGGGATTACTTCGCTATTATTCAAGTCAGGGAATAGAGCATTGTCAAGTAATTACAGACCGATCACTTGCTTACCTACCGTCTATAAGTTTTTAACATCCATCGTCTCAATAAAGATGAATAAGCACTTGCATGAAAACCGCATTCTAGCATGGGAGCAGACAGGGTGTTCTCCCGGTACTTATGGATGTACAGACCAGCTCACTATAGATGCTATTATACTGAAACAAGCCCAGGTAAACAAGAAGAATTTGTCCGTGGCCTATATTGACTATAGAAAGGCGTTCGACTCTGTTCCTCACTCTTGGCTGCTAAAAGTGTTGGATATATACAAAGTTCATCCAGATGTGAACGCCTTTCTTTCAGAAATCATGGGGACTTGGCGAACAACTATTAATCTCCAAAATGTGTCTGTGGATAATGTTCACATACGCAGAGGTATATTTCAAGGAGATTCGTTGAGTCCACTCTGGTTTTGTTTGTCACTGAATCCTTTGTCGCACATTCTTAAGAGGGCTGATTTGGGTTACCGTCTCAATGCTCGTAGTTCTTCGTCTGCAGTGAGTCATCTCTTTTACGTCGATGATTTAAAGATTTTCGCATTCAACAAAGATGGTCTATGTTCTCAGCTCAATACTACCCATCAGTTCAGCTCAGACATTAAGATGCAGTTCGGGTTGGACAAGTGCGCTATTATACACATCAAGAAAGGCAAATTTCAACCGGCAGATGGAATGGAGCTGGAGAGCGGAGAGTTGATCACTGCATTAGAAAATGACCAAACATACAAGTATTTGGGCATTAAGCGGAATTCACAAATTAACCATTCGGCACTTAAGAAACAGTTCCAGGACGAGTATGTGAGGCGCTTGGTTAAAGTTATGAACACAGAGCTCCATGGACGCAACAAGATTCGCGCAATAAACATGTGGGCAGTGCCGGTTCTGACATACTCGTTCGGAATTGTCAAGTGGTCCGACACAGACCTTCATGTCCTGGATACCAAGACAAGAACAGTCATGACAAAGTTCAGGAGTCATCATCCGCGAGCTGCTGTGGAAAGAGTTTACTTGCCGCGAGCTCAAGGCGGTCGTGGAGTTTTAAACATCCATTCACTGTGCACCAATCAGGTGAAGAAGTTGCGCAAGTACTTTCGGGAGTCGGAATTGGTAATCCATGGGCATGTAGTTGCAGCTGATAAAGGTCTGTCTGCACTTAACTTACTGAGCACAACAATTAATACGCACTGCGAGGAGGTGAATGATAGGTTGCAATCGTGGAAAGCTAAACAGCTGCATGGTAGATATCCCACTCGTTTAGGAATGGACCACATTGATCAAGTAAGATCGTGTGCATGGCTCCAGCGTGAAGACCTCTTTTACGAGACAGAAGGGTTTATTGTCGCCATCCAGGATCAAGTAATAGTAACGAACAACTATAGGAAGCACATATTGAAGAACTCAGTAGATGATACGTGCCGCAAATGTCGTCAAGCGAGTGAAACTATTGATCATATCATTGCTGGGTGTCCTATGCTTGCACCAACGGAATACATGTGTCGCCACAATCAGGTTGCGAAGATCATTCACCAGAGGCTCAGCGAGAAATACGGTTTGCTTAAGCAGTTTACACCATACTACAAGTATCAGCCGCCACCTGTAGTTGAAAATGAAGGATACATCATTTACTGGGATAAACCTGTGCTTACAGACAAAACGGTCGACTTCAATAGACCAGATATTATCATAGTTGATAAAATTCGTAAGCACAGTGTTTTCGTGGATGTTGCTATTCCATTAACGGTTAATATAGCCAAGACTGAAGCGCATAAAATCCAGAAGTATCAGAATTTGGCAATTGAGGTGAAGCGAATTTGGCGACAGAACTCAATATCGGTCGTACCTATCGTACTGTCAGCAACAGGCGTTGTTCCAAAATCTTTATCAACTAACTTGCTTAAAATCCATATTTCGAGGATATACATACCAATTATGCAGAAAGCTGTTTTGCTTCAAACCTGTCATCTGACGAGAAAATTCCTGAATTAGTAAATACATTTAAAGGCTTGGGATGAATTTCCCCGCCGAGAGCGCCGGATCAATTCCGAGAATTCTTAAAGAATAAAAATCAAATAATAATAATAATAATAATAATAATAATAATAATAATAATAATAATAATAATAATAATAATAATAATAATAATAATAATAATAATAAAATCGCAAGGGAAGGTGGTCTATCTTACGTGCGTGGCGAGCACGCGTACCCTAGCCAACCCCATGCTGGGCCAACCCCCCTAATGGGTGTACACCGGTTCCTGAAACTACAAAGGAAGCCTCGGACGAGCGCCGTAATTATCGAGGACGGCGCGAGAATGACCTGCTCGATAACGTTGACGACCAAGCATGTAGCGGTGGAGGATCCCCTGAACATCCTGGGATTCGTAGCGCCGTTGCACGAAGGACCACTACAAATGCTGCAACAGCTGCAACGGTTGGGTGTAGAAGCTTGGAGCACTCTAGCGGTGCGCCCGCTTCTACATCGGGTGCTGGTACGCGTGTTAAGTGGACAAAAGAGATGAATATCAATGTCATGCACGCGTATTATAGAGCTACCAATTTGGAGAAGGAGAAGTCAGGGTACCGTAAGAGATTGCATTCTGAATGGAGAGAGCTGTGTCCGCAGGTGAATGTGACAGAGCAACGCTTGTGCGATTAGTTGCGTGTTATTGATCAGAGAAATTTCCTGTCAGAAGCGGAGAAGTACAACATCAGAGTGCGAGTTCAGAGGGAGTTGGCACTGCCAGATGATTCGGACAGTGAAGAGAGTGGGACAAAGTCATCGTCCAGTAATGTATCTGTCGAATCCGGGAGTTCGATGGAGGAGGGAAGGGGTTATCTGGATGTCCACGAATTTCAAATGCCTTTTACAGAAGAGCAACATCTAATTTCAGACGCATTTGAAGAATGTAAAATGAAATATGAAGGTATGAGTATTCTAAATCGTCCTCGTATTCCAAGAGTGGAGTACGGTACTAAGCTTTTTGGAATTGTGTCCTTCATTGATTGGTTATTGGAAAAGGACGTCGATTCAGATATTGCACTGGAAGAGCTGTGTGGACTCGTGCATTGTGCTGCCCTTGCTGTATGTTTAGGTGTTGGTAAGGTGGTCAAGGATAAGCAGACGCTCGCCACTAGTAGTGTGCGTAACAAGCGGGTGACGGAACCACCATGGAGGAGAAGGATCGAGACAAAGATCAATATTGCTCGCCGTGAAATTGGTATCTTAACCGCTTACTTTGCATCACCAATGAACCCTAGCAAGAGGTTGAGCCGTGAAGTCCAGAAGATCGCAAAAGCATTGATTATAACAACATCAGATCGCGATTACGATAGAAAGCTGAGAGTGAGAGCAGAGTATCTGAAGCAAAGAGTTGCTGCCCTTGGATGCAGGATCAGGCGTTACAACGAAGCCGAGAAGAGAAGGCAGCAGAATGCTTTGTTCTTTAGAGATCAGAAAGTTTTCTATCGTAAGTTGGACGAAGCAACTAACGCGAAGAACAGTGATCAGAGGCCACCTACTGACGTTAGCATGGTTGATTACTGGTCAGGAGTATGGTCAGACACCACCGTACACGATGACAATGCATACTGGCTAAATGAAGAGGTGGCTTTGTGTGACGATTTGGCATTGATGGAGGACGTGTCTGTAACAAAACAGGATGTGCAACTTGCAGTGAGAAGGACCCAAAACTGGAAAGCGCCGGGTTGTGACGGGATACAAAACTTTTGGTGGAAGCATTTTGCGAGCGTGCACGGCGTGCTAGCGAACCTCTTTCAAGAGTCCCTTGTTAATCCGAAGGTCATACCTCATTTCTTCACGCAAGGGGTCACATACATGAAGCCAAAGGCTGGTGACATGGAGGATCCCAGGAACTACAGGCCAATCACGTGTCTCCCTACTGTGTACAAGATATTAACATCCATAATCTCGTCGAAAATCTCCAGACATTTGTCAGCGAATAAACTCCTAGCAGAGGAGCAGAACGGTTGTCGTAGAGGTGCGCAGGGTTGCAAAGAGCTGTTAGTCATAGATACGGTTGTGATGAGACAAGCGTGCAAGAAAGGCAGGAACATATCTGTTGGATGGATCGATTATCGAAAAGCCTTCGATTCCGTACCACATTCCTGGCTGATTCGTGTTCTGCGTCTATATAAAGTCGATAACGCGCTTGTGAATCTTCTCGTGTTTATGATGAAGAACTGGACAACGAGACTGTGTGTGTCGATTGGCGAAACAGACTACAGCACTGACCAAGTTAAAATCGCAAGGGGTATATTTCAGGGTGATAGCCTAAGCCCCCTGTGGTTTTGTTTGGCTCTTAATCCATTGAGTAGGATGCTAAGAGAATCAGGGTGCGGTTATGTGCTGAACAGAGAGTTAGGAGTGTCAATCACGCATCAGTTCTATATGGACGACCTGAAGCTGTATGCGGCGAGTCGCGACAAACTGCAAAGCCTGCTGGAAGTGGTGAAGAGTTTCAGTGACGCGATTCATATGGAGTTCGGGCTAGACAAATGTGCATCGGTTCATGTACGCAAAGGAAAGTTGCAAGATCCAGAAGATGTCAACCTTATGTGTGGAACTGTTATTCAAGGACTTGGTACTGGTGACAGTTATAAGTACTTAGGCATGCTGCAGCTACTGGGTGTTTCTGACGTACTAGCGCGCGATCGTGTGGAGAAGAAGTTCCTCGAGAGGATAACGAATGTGTGCAAATCGCAACTGAACGGAAAGAACAAAGTTGTGGCTGTCAACACGTGGGCAGTTCCGGTGGTTATGTATACGTTTGGAGTCGTCATGTGGACGAAAACTGCGCTTGACGCACTGAATAGAAAAGTGCGAACGACGTTTACTAAGCATCGCATGCATCACTCAAGGAGTGCAGTTGAAAGATTTCACCTTGCGCGCAAACATGGCGGAAGAGGCATTCAAGACTTTGAGGAGATCTGTATTCGGCAAGTTCTCAGCTTACGCAAGTATTTTTGCGAACATACATCGAGTTTGCACAAGGCGATATGTATTGCGGATTCTGGATATACGCCTTTACATTTGGCTGATGAGCACTTCCAATTGACACCAATTCCATTGCAGGATAAACTTGATCAATGGAAAGCAAAAGAGCTGCACGGGAGATTTGCGGCTGCGTTGGATGCTGATGCTGTGGATAAAAGATTCTCTACCGAATGGTTACGAGGGGGTGGGCTCTTCTCAGAAACTGAGGGGTTCATATTCTCCATTCAGGACCAAGTCATCAGAACCAACGCGTATGCTAGGCATATACTCAAGGAAAACGTGTCTGATCGCTGTAGACTCTGCAAGAAAGCGAAGGAGACCATCCAGCATGTCACGGCTGGTTGTTCGGTACTGGCTCCCACGGATTATTTATCACGCCATAACACAGTTGCTAAGGTGGTTCACCAAGCAATAGCGAAAGAGTTTGGTCTCGTTCAGGACGAGATGCCTCATTATAAGTATAATCCAGAGCCAGTACTGGAAAATAACAAGGCAAAGGTTCTCTGGGATCTCCCGATTAACACGGACCGAACAGTGCTTTGCAACAGACCTGATATTATTTTTCTCGATAAAAAGCTAAAGCACGCAATTATTGTAGATATTGCAATTCCCTCAGACAGCAACATAACACCCACTATAGCTGAGAAGAAAAGAAAGTATCAGGAGCTAGCCATAGACCTCAAGAACATGTGGGGACTGAGGGAAATCGTTGTCGTGCCAGTGGTCATCTCAGTAAACGGTCTTGTGTCAAAGGAATTAGTAGAAAACCGAGAGAAACTCTGGTTGGAAGAATATCACGTACGGATCATGCAAAAAGCGGCGTTGTTAGGAACATCGAGAATTGTCAGAATGTTCTTGAACGGCTAGCACGACCGACATCAAAAACATCAGGGCTAAGGTACCAATATGACTCTCCGAAAGATGTGTAGGCAGGGCATGCCTTGAATCAATGGATTCCGGCTTGTCTCAAAAATCCCTAAAATGCAGGAGAAGTAAAAAAAAAAAAAAAAAAAATAATAATAATAATAATAATAATAATTATTATTATTATTATTCCGACCTGGCGTAAGCCAGGTCGGTTTCTATCCTTAAATTTAAAGTGATGTTTTAGTACGAAAGGACCAGACATTGGAAATAGTGATTTTATTAAATTGATTATTATTAATAGAGTACATTCTATTTTGGCAGATAAGTGCAACAATGCACAATGCGAGTCAGCACGGGTTTGCCCTGAAGAACAAGAAGCAAGTGCAGCACAAAGTGACACATTTGATGTATGTTGATGACATTAAAGTGTATGCTAGCACAGCAGTACATGTCAATTCCTTGTTGAGAACTGTAGAAATCTTTTCCAGAGACATATGCATGGGGTTCGGGCTTGACAAGTGCAAGACCCAGACGGTACTAAAAGGCAAACATAGTACCAATGCATTTGCGTTACTAGATGGTGATCTCATTGAGCCAATGGAAGAAGGAGAGACACCTGGACCTAGGTGTCCACCAGTCAGTCCGCACAGAGCACAAGATCATGAAACTGAAGATCCAGGAAATGTATGTCAGTCGCTCAACGCTATCCTTAAAACAAAGTTGAGTGCTAAGAACACAGTGAAAGCTATTAACACCTATGCGATCCCTGTTCTAACGTACTCATTTGGCATCATCAGGTGGACGAAGACTGATATTGAAGGCATTGAGAGGAAGACGAGAACTACTTTGAGTAAGTATCGCGGCCATCACCCTAAGTCAGCAGTTGAAAGAGTTACCATTCCAAGAGCTCAGGGTGGAAGGGGGCTGATTGACCTTTCACATTTACTGCACAAACAGATTATAAGCCTTCAGAAATACTTCCTCCAGAAGCAAGATATTACCTTGTCGGACGAGGGATATACACCATTGAATCTTCATGTGGCTGTACCTCAAGAAGGGACCACTTAAATGGAGCGAGCTGCATTGCAGATATGTGCGTGGAAGCAGAAAGCCCTACATGGAAGACATCCTAACGAACTCAGTGCTGAAGTAGTTGATAGTGAATTGTCCAACTTTTGGCTGACACGGGGCGACTTATTCCTGGAGACTGAAGGTTTTATGATGGCCATACAAGATCAGGTAGTTGCCACGAGAAACTACCTCAAGTACATCGTTAAGGATGCAAGTGTTGCTGATGATAGATGTAGGAGACGTTTAGGCGCCTCCGAGACTATCCAACACATCACGTCAGGTTGTACGACGCTTGCATCCACTGAGTACTTGCATCGCCACAATTGTGTAGGCAAGATTGTATATTTAAAACTTGCCCAGCTTCACCATCTCACAGCTTCCACTGGGCCGTATTATCACTACACGCCTGAAAATGTCCTTGAGAATGAGGAATACTGGTTATATTGGGATAGAACTGTGCTTACTGATAGAACAATCCCATCGAATAGGCCAGATATCATCTTGGTCAATAAAGCACAGAAGAGGACATTTCTAATCGACATTGCTGTTCCCAACTCCAACAATGTTCATGAGACCGGCCAGAGAAAACTAGCTAAGTATGCTGACCTGGCTCATGAGATCAAACAGCAATGGAGGCAGAATAGTGTTGTCACTATCCCAATTATAATTTTATCCACTGGTATTGTACCCGTCTCTCTTACAAAGAACTTATCCACTATAGGCCTCTCTCCTCTTTTAGTTTGTGGCATACGGAAGTCCGTAATTTTAAACACTTGTCGCATTGTACGGAAATTTTTAAACCTACAATAGATAAAAGAAATTTGTTTGCTTTCATTTTGCCTAATAGGCCGATGAAAGTAAAAAACCGCAAAGAGCGAGAAACAACCATCGATAATAATAATACTATTATTGGCAGGGAACAGTCAGCTGTCCGAGAGTGGTGTCCCGTATTAAAAATACATCCCCGAATCAGTTCTTGAAAACAAGAATGTGAAATTGTACTGGGATAGGTCTATCATAACAGACAAGACAATTCCTTGTTACAAGCCAGACATTGTTTTCGTGCAGAAGAATTTGCACAAAGGTTTCATAATAGACATAACTGTCCCGCGAGATGATAACTTGAAATCGGCTGAACGTGAGAAGATTCGAAAGTATTTCGAACTGGCAAATGAGATGAAGGATATGTGGCACCTGAAGGAGGTGGTCATTGTTCCCATTGTAATATCGGCAACAGCTCTCGTTGCCAGGAACTTTGCGAGCCACGTCGAGAAATTGGGACTGCAATCATCAATTTCGGCAAAATTGCAAAAAGCAGTAATTCTAGGAACTTGTAGTATTTTGCGCAATGTTTTAAATCTGTAGTTAGGTACCTCTTAGTTTGCTTGATATTTAGTATCCACAGCTCGGAGGAAAGTACCGGTTAATCACCGAGAAGAAAAACATATAAATAATAATAATAATAATAATAATAACCGCAGATACCACAAAATAATACCGCAGGCGAATGAAAGAAGAATGTGATCGAATGCAGCCAGATTCCAACGTCACAGAACAACGCATAAGTGACCAAGTCCGAACCATCTTATTGAGACACTTTCTTTCGGATGCCGAATTGAATATCATCAAACGGGAAATCCGAGATGCATCAGCACCAGCAGTTAGTGATTCTGATGGAGATCATGGGACTGAGAGTGTCATTGAAGTGACGGTCGCGGCGGCGGATGAAGTGCAAGAAGAACAGGTGTTAAATCATCTGAGTACTGCCCTTACTGCCAAAGACAGAGATGGAATCGAATACATCTTCCACCAAGCCCTCACTGAATATCAAGGGATGGATGTCAAATACTTGCCTCGAGTTCCTAGGTTCGCAGTGAATAGACGAGCTTACCAAGTTATCGAGTACATCAATTCCTTGCTTCCCAATGTTTTAGATGTCGATCGTGATCTTGAACACACTTATAACATCCTATATGTTAGTGCAATCGCAGTTAGCAAGGCAATGGGTGCTAAGATTGTCAACAGTGAGGTAGATGCCAAGAAATGTGAAGAGCGTGTACCGAAGTGGAAGACACGATTAGAATCTAAAATAACGAAGCTAAGATCCTACATTGGGAGGCTGTCAGCGTATATGTCTGCGGACAAAAAGCGTCTGAGTAAGTGTTTAGAAGTCTACTTGAGAAAGAATAATATCATTCTTAGAAGTAGGACCTTCGAGCAGGATATCCTTGAACATTCCGATATGCTGAAGCAGAAGGTCGCAGCCATGGGAAGGAGGCTAAGACGATACAACAAAAGTACAAAGCGACATAAGAAGAATCGACAGTTTCAGTCTAATCAAAGTCAGTTTTATAACAGTCTCAGTGATGATAAAATAACTATACATGAGAAATGCCTGACAAAGATGTATTAGTCGATTTCTGGTCGGGGATATGGTCAACTCTGGTTGACTATAATCATGAAGCTGATTGGTTGCATCAGGAAGAAATCGAGTGCCAGAACATTAATCCAATGCCGGTAATTTCTATTGATGTTAATGATGTCAAGAGAGCAGCAAAGAAATTACATAACTGGAAAGCCCCTGGTCCGGCTAAGTAACACAATTTCTGGATAAAGTATTTTACAGGTGCCCATGCCCTGCTGGCTGTACAATTCCATCGTGTTGTGTCGGGGGTAGATGAAATTCCAGAATTTCTTGCCACTGGTAACACCTATATGAAACCTAGGAGTGAAGACACAACTCTGCCAAAAAGCTTTCGGTCGATTACATGTCTACCCACACTGTACAAACTATTAACATCTGTCATCACTTCTAAAATATCACATCACTTGATAAGTCAGTCTTTACTTACAGCAGAATAGAACGGTTGTAGAACAGGATCCCGAGGAACGAAAGAAAAGCTTATGATTGATATGATTTCAACAAGTCAAGCCTATCACAAAAAACGCAATATATCTCTTGCATGGATCGACTATAAAAAAACGTTCGATTCGGTGCCACATTCCTGGCTCTTGCGGACTCTGCAGCTGTACAAGATTGAGGAAACTCTAATAGAGTTCCTGAAGTCGTGTATGAATCAGTGGAAAACAGTTCTAAGCGTCGCGGGCCATGATTTGTCTTTCACGACCAGACCGGTACCTATTCGACGGGGCATATTCCAAGGAGACAGCCTGAGCCCGCTGTGGTTCTGTCTCGCTTTAAATCCACTAAGTAGACAGTTACATTCATCAGAGATTGGCTATGATCTGAAAACTAGTGTGGACCTTAAGATAACGCATCTATTTTATATGGATGATAATGTATGTCCCTAATAGTAAATCCCTCCAAAGACTCGTGGATGTTGTAAAACGGTTCAGTAATGATATTCGTATGGACTTTGGTCTTGATAAGTGCGATGTATTAAATTGTAAGTCGGGAGCAGTCGTTCACACCGAAGACATGGAGTTAGAGGATAATACATTCGTGCCAAGTTTGAAGAACAATGAGGCTTACAAGTATTTAGGAATGCAGCAATTACTGAGAACTAAAGTCGCCAGTATTAAGCAAGCAATTCAAAATGTGTATTCACATTGATTGTCAAAGATCTTGCGTTCGGAACTTAATGTTGGTAATAAGTTTCAAGCCATCAACTCCTGGGCCGTTCCAGTACTAATGTGTTCCTTTGGTATAATACCATGGTCCCAAACAGAACTTGAAGCGTTCAGCAGATTGACACGCACTACCCTCACCAAACACAGAGGACATCATCCAAATTCATCGGTTGCCCGCATGTACTTACCGCGGAAGCAGGGGGGTCGAGGCTTACTGGACCTAAAGAATCTATGCAATAAGGAGGTGAATGCGCTACATGATTATTTTCATAGTAAGACGCTTGATCCTCTGCATAATGCTGCAATTCTAGCGGATAAGAATTACACTCCGTCAAATCTTGGAAGTACATGTGGCCCTGGTAAACCTTTGACTGCGGTGGATGACAGGCGTGAAGTGTGGTTCTCAAAAACAATGCATGGGCGATTCCCGAAACTTCTGAATTCGGAAGAGGTGGATTTCGGTGCCTCGGTGAACTGGCAAAAATCAGGGGAATTGTTTGTAGAGACCAAGGATTTCATGCTGGCTATACAGGACCAGGTAATCAAAACTAGAAACTATAGAAAGTTTATACTCAAGGAGGACAACATCATCGATAAGTGCCGTATGTGTAATCAAAATGAAGAGACTATTCAGCATATCACATCAAGTTGCTCGGCTCTTGCCAATGCGGAGTATCTACAGCGACACAATCAGCTGGCTAAAATAGTTCACCTGCAATTGGCAGAGAGCAGTCAGCTATCTGAGAGTGGTGTCCCGTATTAAAAATACATCCCCGAATCAGTTCTTGAAAACAAGAATGTGAAATTGTACTGGGATAGGTCTATCATAACAGACAAGACAATTCCATGTAACAAGCCAGACATTGTTTTCGTGCAGAAGAATTTGCACAAAGGTTTCATAATAGACATAACTGTCCCGCGAGATGATAACTTGAAATCGGCTGAACGTGAGAAGATTCGAAAGTATTTCGAACTGGCAAATGAGATGAAGGATATGTGGCACCTGAATGAGGTGGTCATTGTTCCCATTGTAATATCGGCAACAGGTCTCGTTGCCAGGAACTTTGCGAGCCACATCGAGAAATAGGGACTGCAATCATCAATTTCGGCAAAATTGCAAAAAGCAGCAATTCTAGGAACTTGTAGTATTGTGCGCAAAGTTTTAAATCTGTAGTTAGGTACCTCTTAGTTTGCTTGATATTTAGTTTACGCAGTTTGGAGGAGAGTACCGGTTAATCACCGAGAAGAAAAACATATAAATAATAATAATAATAATAATAATAATAATAATAACACATTCGTTGTTCTTAAGTGGAGTAACACAGAGCTTGAGCACATGGATCGACAGATAATAGTTAAATTGACATAATTCAGATGTCACCATCCAAAAGCAGCGAAGGAGAGATTATATCTGAAGCGAAATCTAGGGGGACGAGGACTCTTAAATTTACAGCAACTTTATGGCAGACATAAATGACATATTACGACATAAATGAAATGAATGACATAAATGACATATTATGGTAATAGCCTCAAATTGGAAAGAAAAGATTATGCATGGTAGGTTTCCAAATGCTTTGGAAAATGCTGATCATATGGCCTCAATGCAGTGGTTGAAAGACGGATCCCTCTACCCTAAGACGGAAGGATTTATGTTGGCGATTTAAGATGAAGTAATTGCAACAAGGAACCAGCAAAAATTCATTCAAAAATTAAACATTCCAAATGAATTATATAGGCTTTGCAATTTCAAATCTGAAGACATACATTACTTAACTTCTGGGTGTTCTCAACTTGCCAATTCCGAATATTTACATCGACATAACTTATCATGTAAAATAGTCCATCAATATTGGCTCTTACCAATAAACTCATTGATCATGAAGAGATGTATTTCCAGTATGAGCCACGACCTGCAGTACTTGAAAATGCACAAGTGAAATTATATTACGACGTATCAGTCATCACAGACAAGACTCATGCACAATAGACCTGACATCATCATCGTGAACAAAGATACTCGAATTGCTTATCTTCTAGACGTAACACATCCCAACGACCATAATGTGCGACAGGCATTCACCACAAAGAATACCAAATATCGAGACCTGGCTGTAGAAATCAGATGAACGTGGAAGTTATTGAAAGTGGACAACATCCCTATTGTGATATCAGTAAATGGGCTAGTACACCAACATCGAGCTAAAGAATTCAAGAAAATAGATATTCCTCAAAAGATAATACATAATTTTCAAAGATCTGTTCTATTAGAAACCTGTAGAATTGTATGAAAGGTTTTGAATTGTTAATTCACATGTTACTTTTAAAATCCCCTACGTTTGCATTTCTACCCGTAGTGTATTAAGTATATTTACCTATTGTAATTGAGATTAAAATAAAGGAAAATAATAATAATATTCATTATAATAATATTCATTCATAATATATGAATAATATTTCAAATATTTCAAACAACTTCAACAGAGATGCTAGTTTCGGTCTCAGTCGTTCCTGGGACCCTTTGTTCCTTAAGACTGTTGGGAAGACAGATACAATTATTGAAGAAACTACAGAAGAAGAAGAAGAAGAAGAAGAAGAAGAAGAAGAAGAAGAAGAAGAAGAAGAAGAAGAAGAAGAAGAAGAAGAAGAAGAAGAAGAAGAAGAAGAAGAAGAAGAAGAAGAAGAAGAAGAAGAAGAAGAAGAAGAAGAAGAAGAAGAAGAAGAAGAAGAAGAAGAAGAAGAAAACAGAAAAAGAGGAAGTAACATCTAAGCAAGGTTCTTTGTGGGAGGGTCGTCTTCGAGCTAGAAAATAGATTTATGAACCGTGATTTTTTATAGCCTCCAGAAAATTGTTTTAGTTCTTTGTTTGAAATGTTTAATTGTTTTATGTGATTTGAAGTTTTGTCCTGAAGAAGGTCCAAACATATGGACCGAAACTGTTGACATTACGTACAAATAAACTACTACAGGATGAAATATCCCAATCAAGATGTTTTTAATAATATTCATTGAGCGAGCGAAGCGAGCGTCTCCTTTTGGTTTTTTGGCACGGACCTCTGTTTTTTTTTGTCTGTCGTCTGCTCGTATACAGATTGCACCGTTTATTCGATCGAACTGAAATTTTGCACACATGTCCAGACCAAATATGAGATTTGCAGACCCTAATTTTTATGAAATCCCCTGATTGGTTCAATTTAAAAAAAATTATCTTTCGATTGGTTGGTCCAATCAATTTGAAATTTAGCAAAATCATTGCAACCAACATTGTACCCAATTATAATAAATTTCAGCCAAATCATCCCATTAGTTCAAATTTGAAACCATTGTTCCGGTGATTTTTGTAATTTAAACTAGAACCGATTGACCGACCAACTTAAAACTTTGCATGGTCATTGGTGCCAACATTTAAGGTATTTTTGCCAATTTTCAGTTTTTAGGGACATTTTATTCCATAATCTTAAAATTTTTACTACATTTTCATCCCTGCCTTCTTTAAGCTTCTGCTCCAAGGCCTGTAGAGCAGCCAAGCGGTCCACAATTAACAGTAAAACTAGCACATATCAAATCGGATGCAGTACGTAGGCCGCCGAATCCTCCAATTGGTTTAAGTATAAATAATATCTTCCGATTGGTCGACAATCAAAATGTTCCGATTAAGTTCAAATTTTGCATGGTGATCAAGACCAACATTAATCATAATCTAAAATTTTACACATGTTAAGCCCAATCATTCAAGTATTAATTGTCATTTTACGAGTTAAGTATGGGTTGTCAAAAGCTGGAAAAAGTATAGGAAAGTCACGACACAATGGATCTGATATTCATCCAGAGTATTTATATGGAGATTGGAAAGTCGCAGAGAAAATCGTCTTGTGCCGTGTCTTTTATCGTGACTGGGGATGTTGCATGTTCTGCGCTCGCTCATCAACGCGATACACTGAGCGTTTTCCTAGTAATATTCATAATATTGATGCTCCATGGATAAATGTGGAGGAAGTGAGGATGGAAGAGCTGAGATCAATGGATGACAACCCTGTATCTATCGAGCAAGTGAAGCAGGCCATTGACGACTCGTTTAATTCATAATTTGAAAGCGGCCGGGATTGATTGCATACCCAAATTTTGGTATAAAAGATTCAAGTGTACTTATGCTTGCATAGCTCACCATATTCCGGAGGCCCGGGTTCGATTCCAGCGGCCGTCCTTCCTGACTGGGGTTTTTTCGTGGTATTAATAGGACATTAAATAATGTGGTAATAGGCCACGACCGCCTCCTTCCCACCTTCCATCCTTACCTACTCTTCATCATCTTTCAATCATCATCATAATCATTTACTTGTCGCCATTAGCCTCGCTGCAGAACAGTGCGACGCCCCAGACAAAGACAAAAAAAACATTTTAACATGTTTTTGCAAGATCCTCGAACTGTTCCGCGCTACCTGACGCAAGGGATCACATATCTGCTTGCTAAGGACAACGATACGGAGAATCCTGCAAAGTATCGGCCAATCACTTGCCTGCCGACATTATACAAACTTCTAACATCTTGTATCGCTGAGAAGATCAACACACATTGCATTGTGATCATAATGATATTATTGCTCCTGAGCAGAAGGGATGTATCAGAAAATCTCAAGGTTGCAAGGAGCAGCTTCTGATCGATTCAGTCATCCTTGAGCAGGCAGCGCACAAGAGTAGAAACCTGCATACAGCTTTTATTGATTATCGGAAGACATATGATTCAGTGCCGCATTCATGGTTGGTAAAAATCCTATAGATTTATAAGGTTGCTCCCTCGCTTATTAACTTGCTCAAGCATTTGATGTCTCAGTGGTCGACTCAGTTACATCTTAGGCATAAGGATGGTACAATGGCGACTGACTACATTAAGATACAGAAGGGTATTTTCCAGGGAAATGCCTTCAGTCCTCTATGGTTTTGTCTTGCGCTGAATCCCCTCTCCCACTTGCTCAATGCGAGTCATGCTCAATGCGAGAAAGTGACACATTTGATGTATGTTGATGACATCAAAGTGTATGCTAGCACAGCAGTACATGTCAATTCCTTGTTGAGAACTGTGGAAATCTTTTACAGAGACATATGCATGGGGTTCGGGCTTGACAAGTGCAGGACCCAGACGGTACTAAAGGGCAAACACAGTACCAATGCATTTGAGTTACTAGATGCAAGGGCGTATTCAGGGGGGGGGGGGGGGAGCTGAGGGGGCCATGCCCCCCCCCCCCCCCCCCCGAAATCAGGATTTCGTCTGAGAAAATAAGCAAATTTAATTTAATATGTAAAAAAAAAAGCTTAACAATGGAGAGATCATGTCAAAAACGTTCCAAAATGGTTAGAATTGAGTTAAAATTCCAAAATAATTCCGGGGCTGTGCGCCCCGGACTTGCATATCTTAATGCTTTTAATAAATGTACCTCAAGTAGAAAATTTTTTGGATACTTTGTTATTTATTATTTATATAATTCCCCAAAATAGCTATACACTGTGATTTAAAATTGCACCTAAATGAATGACCTTGATCCAAAATTTTCTCGGGGCTGCGCTTCCGAACCCCCTGTTTCACACTGTGCATTTTCAAAATATTAGTAATGTCCGCGAAATGTCATCCTGGATACGCCGTTGACCAGATGGTGATCTCATTGAGCCAATGGAAGAAGAAGAGACTTATAAGTACCTAGGTGTCCACCAGGCAGTCCGCACAGAGCACAAGATCATGAAACGGAAGATCCAGGAAATGTATGGCAGCTATCCTTAAAACACAGTTGAGTGCTAAGAACACAGTGAAAGCTATTAACACCTATGCGATCCTTGTTCTAACGTACTCATTTGGCATCATTAAGTGGACGAAGTTTGATATTGAAGGCATTGAAAGGAATACGAGAACTACTTTAAGTAAGTATCGCGCCCATCACCCCAAGTCAGCAGTTGAAAGAGTCACAATTCCAAGAGCTCAGGGTGGAAAGGGGCTGATTGACCTTTCACATTTACTGCACAAACAGATTATAAGCCTTCAGAAATACTTCCTCCAGAAGCAAGATATATCTTCACTCCATAGAGCAGTTACCTTGTCGGATGAGGGATACACACCATTAAATCTTCATGTGGCTGTACCTCAAGAAGGGATCACTACAATGGAGCGAGCTGCATTGCAGATATGTGCGTGGAAGCAGAAAGCCCTACATGGAAGACATCCTAACGAACTCAGTGCTGAAGTAGTTAATAGTGAATTGTCTAACTATTGGCTGAGACTTATTCCTGGAGACTGAAGGTTTTATGATGGCCATACAAGATCAGGTAGTTGCCACGAGAAACTACCTCAAGTTCATCGTAAAGGATGCAAGTGTTGCTGATGATAGATGCAGGAGGTGTTTAGGCGCCTCCGAGACTATCCAACACATCACATCAGGTTGTACGACGCTTGCATCCAGTGAGTTCTTGCATCGCCACAATTGTGTAGGCAAGATTGTATATTTAAAACTTGCCCAGCTTCACCATCTCACAGCTTCCACTGGGCCGTATTATCACTACACGCCTGAAAATGTCCTTGAGAATGAGGAATACCGGTTATATTGGGATAGAACTGTGCTTACCGATAGAACAATACCATCGCATAGGCCTGATATCATCTTGGTCAATAAAGCACAGAAGAGGACATTTTTAATCGACATTGCTGTTCCCAACTCCAACAATGTTCAGAGACTGGCCAGAGAAAACTAGCTAAGTATGCTGACCTGGCTCATGAGATCAAACAGCAATGGAGGCAGAATAGTGTTGTCATCAACCCAATTATAATTGCATCCACTGGTATTGTACCCCTTTCTCTTACAAAAAACTTAGCCATTATATGCCTCTCTCCTCTTTTAGTTTGTGACATACAGAAGTCCGTTATTTTAAACGCTTGTCGCATTGTACGTACATTTTCAAACATACAATAGATAAAAAAAATTGTTTTCTTGAATTTTGCATAATAGGCCGATGAAAGTAAAAAACCGCAAAGAGCGAGAAACAATCATCGATAATAATTACACCAAAATAAAGTTAAAACAAAGTTAAAAAGGCCACAATCTAATGACTCAAAATATATGTGGTTTACAAAGACTCACAATTTCATCACATATTCACCAAAAATGTCATCCCATATTACCGCAGGACACGTGAATTGTTTTTAAGTTTAAAGAGAGTTCACAGAAAGTTCACATTAAAGAGAGTTCGAAGTATGAAATTGTGTCACAAATTAAATCGTTGATATGACATTATATGTCACAAAACACAACCTAATTTCTTTTTTGACAGGTAAAACATCAAAACTGAAACCTGCGCAACAGATACGAGAAGTGTCTGTAGGCGGCGAGACTTTCAATAGCGCCACTGAACCAGAGAAAGTTGCGAATTTGTTTGTCCAACACTTTTCAAAAGTAGGGAGTAAACTGGCAAATGAAATAAAAATAAAAAATTCGAAACATAAATTAGATGCGTTTATGAATGATTCAAAAGCAACACTACGACCAGATATTACAGAGGAAGACCCTTTCTTAGAACCAATTACCCAAAATGAAATACTCAAATTTATTTCGGAACTGAAAGTCGGGTCAGCCACTGGTATTGACGACATAAGTGCAAATGATTTAAAAATAGCAAAATTTCATATCTCAACGCCGTTGGCCCACATATTTAATCTTTCCTTGGAACAAGGTATCTTCCCTTCTCAATTTAAAAAAGCGACAATCATACCAATCCATAAAAGCAAAGAAAAAACCAAACCAGAAAACTATAGGCCCATTTCAATTTTGACACACCTCTCAAAAATCCTAGAGAAATGTATAAAAAGAAGACTAATGAAATTCCTTGAAATAAACAATATTCTGTCTGAAAATCAGTTTGGTTTTCGACCAGGACTTGGCACAGATGACGCGCTTCTCCAACTAACTAACAACATATATAATGCAATGGACCAAAACCAAAAAGTCCTTACATTATTCATTGACCTCGCGAAAGCGTTCGATACAGTTGACCATTACTTAATGCTAGAGAAGTTAAAAGATATAGGAATTAAAGGTTCTACTCTGAACTTATTTAAAAACTATCTCTTTGGTCGCAATCAAGTAGTTAGAATAAATAATGTTATAAGTGACACAAAAGAAATCAACTGCGGAGTACCTCAAGGTACTGTTCTCGGCCCAATTTTATTCATCATTTATATAAATAACCTGTGCAACCTTGAAACAGATGGAACAATAATTACATACGCTGACGATACAGCTGTTACTTTCCGTGGAAAGACCTGGTGTGAGGTATACAAAAAAGCTAACGCAGAAATGAAGAAGATACACATATGGCTAAATAAGAACCTACTCACACTTAATGTTGATAAGACTGTACATATACCATTTTCAATTTCAAGAAGGTCAGAGCCTAGTGAAGGAAAACTACTAAAGATGCACGCGCCACATTGCCAACAAACCGATGACTTTAGCTGTGCCTGCGAAATTATTAAAGCCGTTGACACTGTAAAATATCTCGGAATCTCAATCGATAAAAATTTAAAATGGAATGACCATGTCGCTGTTACTTTGAAAAAACTTCGTAATGTATTATATATATTTTATAGACTTAGAAATATAATCAGTTTTAAATTATTACTAACTGTATACACAGCGCTTGCGCAATCAATTCTCCAATACGGTATTCTTGGATGGGGAGGCGCTGGCAGATCTGTTATACAACCATTATAATTCAAAAATTAATCCTAAAAATTATTTTAAAAAAGCCCAAATGTTTTCCTTCCAATCAAACCTATATTAATACAAATGTTCTAGACATACGACAGATTTATATTTGAGCATCCCTAATTTACATTCGCAAGAACTATGAAAAATTCAAAAAATCTAGCAGCTGCACCTCTTCTGTAAATACCCGACACACTGACAAATATACTCTTGATATGCCTCGGAAATCTAAACAAAAAAGTCAACAAAATTTACAATTCATCGGACCCCGCATTTTCAACAAATTACCACTAGATATAAGAACAGAAGACAATATCAAAATTTATAAGTATCGAATAAAAGAATGGATTATGACATCTGGCAGAGACTACTGTAAGAGTCTATTATATTTTTAATCAATAACTATTTTAATTTTAATTTGTCTATTAAACTATTTATAACGTTTTGTACTGTATAACTTCATATATATCAATCAATCAACATCACCTGACGCTATCTTGACTTTTAATATATCTTTTCAACTTAAATCAGCCCGCACACGGAGTTCACTCTATGCGGGCTTCTTATCCTGTTCAACCAAGTGCTTATTATTATACAATGTATGTACTCCTAATAGATAAGAATAAAATGTAATAAAAAATAAAAAAATAAATAAAAGAGTCCGTGCAATATCAGACTTACTATTATCTTTAAACCAATTATGAGAGAGGGAATACACAGGTTTGCAAATGGCATACAACTGAAATAACAATAATGTCCAAATGAGTTTTAGGATATATCAACACAAGTTTAAGAGAAAAACGGCATTACCCGACCATCCCATATTTCTCCACATTTCCCTACACAGGAAGATAGGAGTCGATTACAGGCAGTTACCAGGACGAAGAGATGTAAAGAAGATTGTGGGGGATAGGTTCTGGAAATGTCGTTAAATAATGAGAGAAAGAGGACATAATACTGACCGTCGGTAGGATGAAGATGGCTGCTAGAGTTCCCAGCGCACACGTCTCCTGGACAAGACTGGTGGCTCCTTGCAAGGAGCTGGCCTTGCTGGTGGAAGCGAGTAGGACATGAGCGCCATGGTGCTGTCGGAGCAGACCGATGCGCCGGGCGATGTGACTGCTGATCATCTGAGACGGCTGGGCGATGATGATCTTACTGGCCCCGCGAGACACCAGCCACTCAGCCAAGTCGAAACACAGCTCGGCTTTGCCTCCTAATACATACACATTCTTCCATGAGAGCAATCCGATACCTCGATAGTAATTTTGCCCTTTTTAAATAAATTAGCTATACTTTGATACACAAGGTCAACGCATGTTACACGTTTGTAAGATAATATTTCATTATCGAAATTTTGTGACGCATGTGGTTTTGCATTTTAGTTTAAAGTGCTTGAATACACTTCTTGGAGAACGTTTCAGGGGAAAGAGAAACCTGCATGTGAGTTTTAATATGTTTCCGTTGTTGATCTAAATCAATCTGATAATTTGTTTGGTGTCTTTAGTCAGTTATTTAAGATTCAAGAGTGAAGTAAACAATGACTCACCGACAATAAGGTACGAACTCTCTTCTTCGCACTGGAAGCGGTTTAAGATGTCACTTGACTGTAGCGAAGTCATCTTTCCAGTCGTCTTCTTGTCAGTTCCCACAGCCAGAAGCACGTTCTTGGTGTTGGTGTTATCGGCCAACAGTCTGCAAATAACAAATCTAGCTACAAATTAACTCACCAGAGCTGATCTCAGTGTTCGCTGTCAGCTTGTGAACATATCGAACATGCGAACAGTCACAGCAACTTATCTAGTAGGGCGTTAGCTCGACGCTGCCAAGCACCGTGTCATACGAGGTCTACTTTTAAAACGCGGCGAGGTTACTACCACTACTGTATACTGCAAGCGCTTCACGCTCGTTTTCGGGGTGTCAGTACGCATGCAAGCAGTGTGAAATGAAAGTTGAAAACCATGGTTATCGGGTATATTTAGCTACGTGACAACACCTACCAAATTTCTAAGTGCTGCGATCCCTTCGGCATGGGGGATGCATGGAATCCATGCATGGATTTTTTTCATGCTAGTTAGTTAGTTAGTTAGTTAGTTAGTTAGTTAGTTAGTTAGTTAGGTGGCTAGGTTACCACGGTCAATTTGTTTGCCCATCTCCACAGGTTGAACGGTTTGTTCTAGAGAGTTGAAATTTGGCAGAGACATAGAGTCATAATTATTACACGAACCTTTGAAAGAAAATCTGGAAAATTTTGACCGGAAGTGAAGTTATTCCAATTTTAAATTGAATAGTTTTAAAAATCAAACGGGTCCACCGAGAGTTTTGAAATTTGGCATCATTAAAGACAATGTATTGCTAGACACTCCGCTTCAAGAAAAAAAAAAACATTTTAAACCGGAAGTGGAGAAATTATCATTATTTACGTTCCGCCCTTCTTCTTTGATACACTAAACAGCGGCTCTAATTCCCATCGGACTGATAACTCATGTTAGGAAGGCAGCTGGCTTCGACTTCTGCATAACGCGTTCGATTCCCGATCCCGGAAAACTTTTTTTTTCATATATTATTTTTTAATTTGTATAAGCGATGATACCTTCATGGATATATATTCAAATGAGAGGTCCAGGGATGCTGTGAAGATCATCAATAGACCGAAACATCGCAATCGCGGCACGCAAGTTGCCATCGTGAACACTGACGATATCAGGGAAACAGAAAATACTCGCACGTCGTTTAACGTTCTGCTATTCTTCTTTGACTAGAGGGTCCCGTCATGTATAACATGACAAATGCGCACCAGTGAGGTATGCATAAATATAAAACGACAGCAATATTTGTCAGCAGATTGTGCGTCGTTAATACACACGTTACGTAATTAACAGACCAAATGCCCAACAAAATACGTAAATGAGGTACGAAGGAAGGCAATTTAATCATACCTATTATGGTAAATCAATTACATAAGTCTTCAAATGTAAACCATGACCATGAGTATTAGTAAGATAATTAAGAAAATGTATAGTGTCATAATGCGCCGTTAAAATATAGGTGAAGTTGATATCGTGACCCGATACATACGACACATTCTTTATTTGTGATACCAATTCATAGTTTGCACGTGACACTATCTCATTGTTGAGAGGCCATATTGGTGTAACGTGTCAGAACGGCTGTCAATCTGTGTTTCGGTATTGTGGTGATATAATGGTTACCAGTGCAATAAACTGCAGAAGAAATTCTTATGGGTATAAAACCACCTCATATACCAAATATCTTTGATTAACCGCTTATAATTAGCTTAAATCGACTTGACATCTGTAAAATGGTTGAAATTTACTTTTTTACATTGTTGATGAAAAACAAATGAAGCTCGTGCAAACTATGAATACATGGTGAGCTTCATTATATCCGTTTCTCTGAGGTCAGAGGTAGGTATAAGAGCGGAAGGCCATATGTTTTGGATTTCTCAGTGCACACTTTTTGAATGGTAATCAAGCTCTATAAGTATACCTACCATTTGACTGATGTTAACAAATACAGTTATATTGAAGTATAGGTACCCTTACACAATAGTCCATGTCACCATTACAAATATGATTGGATGAAGAATTCAGCTCAGAATTACTGGTTATTGAGATCACTTTAAGAATCATTAAAATTGACTTCCGCCCATCTGCCTTTAAGGTACCTATCAGTATGCAATGTAAAAATTTAAGCATTGATGTTTAAAACATTACCAACAGTAAATTGACGTCGTTTACATGACTCAATACACACCACTCTTAGTAAATAAGAATCAAAGGAAAATTATTTCCCAAGAAAATGTATAATATAACTCCATCGACTTTGGTTTGATCATGTTCACGGCCTACGAAATTCAGAGCAAGAGAAAATAAGAAAAATATCATTTGAAGTTTCTTGCCGAGATGACGTTTTTAATGTCATGTGCTGGTTTGGACCGTATTAGTATCTTATTATGAATTTATTATAATTACAAAAGGATAAGGTGCTCGTCTTAGGTGAGTTTCGGATATTTATTTATTCACAAAAGGCAGAAGATGTAATTTTAGACATGATGGCAATAAAACGGCTCCATCTTAGTTATAGTTTTCAATAAATACCAATGTCAAATCGAAGCGCGCAACCGTTCCTGACACACAGATAGACAGCCAGACAGAACTGGGTAACTATAAGTAAGATACGATACAGACTGCTTTGGTTTCTGTGTGGCAAATTGGCTCGATCACATGAGGCATGAGACTTCGAACACGGCGTTGACGGGTTCAATCCCCGTAACAAACGTTTTATTTTTTATCTTTTTATTTACTTAAAAAATGTTTAACCTTCTTATGTATATATTCAAGATGTTAATCCGAATACATTCAACGATTACATAGTTATTTTTTTAAATATAATACTCATTGGACTATAATAATGATTTGTCAATGTACACGTTGTACGTAAAGTTGTGCAATAATACTAGGAAAACGCTCTGTGTAATGCGTTGATGAGCGAGCACGGACACGCGCAACACCTCGAACCGAAATAATGTCTATAGAAAATATCATTAAAAGCCAATAATTCTTGAATTTCGTCAGACTCAAGTATAACAATCTCAAAATATTCCTAAAACATTAGTCCCAATAACCATGCAAAGCTTGAACCTTTTGAACCTTTCTGATTGAACTGTTCCTCGTTAATATTTAAAAATCACAGGATCTCTTTAAAAAAATAGACATGGGACCACTCATGATAATATTAGTGTGTGTACTTACACAATATTAGATCGATCTGTTGAATGGTCATATCAGTTTCATACGTTTGAAAGTTTCTACTCTAACTACCTTGGAACTATAAAGAGGCGAAGTAGCCGTGATCAACATTTTCGAGAAATTTGACAGCCAACACGCAAAATGTCCGTAAAACGTAAATAACTTTTAAACACAGATTAGTCTGAAAATTGTCAAAACTACAGATAATGTTGGTCTTAATGACCATGCAAAGTTTTAAGTTGATCGGTCATACAGTTCTAGTTTAAATTTCAAAAATCACATAAAAGATGTTTTTAAATTTTAACCAATGGGAGGATTTGGCTAAAACTTTGTAGGAGTGGGTACAATGTTGGTCGTAATGACTTGTCAAAATTTTAAATTGATCGGAACAACCAATCGAAAGTGATTTTTTTTTAAATTCACATGAGCCCATTCAAAAACGATCCCAGGGACCGCAAAGAATACGATAGTATATGTGCAAAAATTCAGATCGATTGGTTGTGCCGTTTGACCTGGGCTGTGAACACACCAAAAAAAAAACACACAGAGAAAGTGCCATAAGAGTACCGTGGTGACGCTCGCTACGCTCGCTCAACAATTGGTGGTCATGCTAATCAACAGAATCTTGGTGGCTCAGTTACTAAACTAGAAACCACACAAAAAAGGCTCCATTACTGGGTGCATTAGGGTGTCACAGCTTTTAATTTGTCGGAATTATTTAATTATGTAAAATTCAGATAATTAAGTAAATAGTAAAATTCAGATAATTAAGTAAATAGTAAAATTCAGTAATGACTCCATTACTAATATTCAGTGTATTAGGTGTTTACAACTTTTCATTTGTCACACTTATTTCATTATTTAAAATAGAGTTAATTTGTCAATATTGGTGGCTCAACAAGAAACAAGAACAACACGAAACAAGAAACCACACAAAAAGGCTCCATTACGTGCATCCATTACGTGATCACAACTTTAAGTTTCTAAAATAAATTTTATTATTTTAATTATGGTAATTGGTCAATCTTGATGGTTCAGTTACGAAACAAGAAACCACACAAAATGGCTCCATTACTAGGTATATTACGTGTTCACAACTTAATCAAAATTATTTCATTATTTCAGATGTTGTAATCTGTCAATCTTAGAAGCTCGGTTACAATAAACAAGAAACTACACTAAAGGGTCCATGCAAGGTGTATTTATAGGTGTGTAAAACATTAAATGGAAATCTGTGGGTATGAGAGATTTAAATCTCATTTCATCATCCAACAATGCCTACGTTAAAAAGTTAGAATATTAAAACGCTTTTAAATTATCATGATTTATTTCCAAACTGTGAGTCAAAGTCTCATCAAGTGACATTGTTTAATGGAAATAAATGAACCTGAAACTGATGTTCCTCCTAATCTGACACTAATGAAATAAACATTGGTTTTGATGCGAACGTTATACGGAAGTGGTCTGGCTTGTTTACATCGGCAATACAATAATATTCTTCATGTATAGGCAATAGCACGAAGTAGTTTCATGGTTTGAAAATATGAAAATATTATCTTCCACAGCAACATCACAAAACAATATAATTATCACTAAATAAGATCAGTAGACTAATTAAAATGCAAGCTAGATAACTGTGTACAAGTACCTATAGAAGAAGACAACAATAATAAATGGACACCGATCGTATTTGCCATAAACAAAGGTAAACATTAAGTTGACCTGTCAGGGAGAGGCAGAGAGGTGGAGATGCCAGGTATAGGCCGGCCCATGCTATCCATGTTACATAGGCGAGTAAGGCGGGTAGCGTAAATTTCATCACCCGTCATACTCCTTCCCACCAGCACTATAAACACCAGGTGGCTCAGCTAGTTAATCTTAACTAAGTTCCTTTTAATTTACATTGCCTTACAAAAACCATCCGGATTTTATTTAAAATGTGTTGTAAACATCTGTAAGCCTGCACGCTTTACCAATTGAGTTTATACTTCGGAACTTTGACATAAAAAAGTGAACATGGGAGAATTTAAAAATGAGGAAACGCATTTGCAATCATCTTTCGTGTACCTTTCAGTTTACCAAGTGGCGACAAATACGCGTTTTACGAGATGAACGCACAAATTCCGGTCTACACCGGAACAATGCACGTACAATTTACGTTATTCACATGACTCAAAGTTGGGAACTTTTAACAAATTATAATTTCAGATAACTCAAATTCAACCAAAAGAAATGGACCCTTTCGTTATACTAAAACTTCGGAACTATTGAAAGAAAAACAGAAAACTTTAGACAAGAAATGACGTTGTTGGCGTTAACTGTAATGATAGGTAACACTTAATGATCAGTGAAAGCTGCTATAAACTTATACCCCATATGACATGTTGTACAAAAACAAACACTTGTAAAAAAAACTGCCAAGCACCTTCCCACTTAAAACAATTGAGATCTAAAAGAAGGGCCAAGCAATAATATATTGTTTAAACATTTTCGCACTTAAAATTCGTTAAATCATTTCGCCCAGTTACTGCCGCCAAGCACAACACTATAAACCTAACGTTGTGTCCAAATTTGAAGAATACAATCTAAGTGAACCATCATTGTAAACTTTAACAAATTATAAAAATTAAAAACGACTTAAAAAATAATTTTAAAATCGAAATTAAAAAAATTAAAAATAAAGCTTGGCGCATTGAATTTGCACCGACCATGTAGACTTATTCTATCTTCTTCCTACTTTCTGTCTTTCTTCGGCTCCTTTATCGTCATCTTCTTTCTTATGTTGCCTTCTTCTTGACACAATGCGCCTAGTTTTATTTTAATTATTTTAATTTCGATTTTAAATTTATTTTTTAAGTCGTTTTTAATTTTTATAATTTGTTTAAGTTTACAATGATGGTTCACTAAGATTGTATTCTTCAAATTTGGACGTTAGGTTTATAGTGTTGTGCTTGGCGGCAGTAACTGGGCGAAATGATTTCACGAATTTTAAGTGCGAAAATGTTTAAACAATATATAATTGCTTGGCCCTTCTTTTAGATCTCAATTGTTTTAGCAGCTTGGCAGTTTTGGCAGTGCTTGGCAGCTTGGCAGTGCTTGGCAGTTTTTTTACAAGTTTTTGTTTTTGTACAATACGATATAACCAGTAATCATAGCAGTTGATAGCGCAGGTTATTCTCACGTTGAAAAAATGGTTCTTCAAGTATTAACGTTTCATATCAAGATTTTATTATTGAGTTCTTACATGAAAACAACATCTGAAGATAATAATATAACATTGAGATGACTTATCGAATAACAGGTGGAGAAAGGTTGTCACACTAACCCCCATCAAACACTACAGGGCACGGATTCACAAAGCTTTTCCCTGGGGGGATTTGATTGTTAACCCCACTTTGGTGTATCTAATAAGCAGTTAATGTGGGGGTTTTATTTAAAAAAAAAACGGGGGAAAAGCTTTGTGAATCCAGGCCCAGACTCTTGCCCAAAGGCAGCAACTTGCAAGCCAAAATATAAATGGTCACCCATTCAACTAATTACTTCGCCGCGCTCAATGTTGCTGAACCTCGGTGATCTTACGAGAATCGAGGTATACAATACACCAGCTGTTGGACTTTGATTACAATGTCCTCCATGTGGTTACCTGAGCGCGCTGTCCACTTGCTGGCTTGAAAACACTGTTCTTTCAAGTGGCTTTACAATCCCCGACTTGATGCCTTCTTGCACGGCAGTATGCAGTCTCTTCTTCCAGTCCAAGCTGCTGTTGAACAGATTGTCTGAAGCCACGCCGAAGAAAGAGGTACTCTTCAAGAACATCGACATTCCTGGAACAGAGACACGTTGAACAAGTTGTCCACAATATATTTCGGTACTAATAGGAAGTGAAATGAATGAAGATGCCTACCTAGCTTGGAGTTGTTGAGCATGTCTGCTTTGCCCAGCTGTATGAAGCGACCATGTGGAGCGATGCAGCGGAGAGAAGCTTGGAGTTTCGGTCCACGCAGTGCGTTGACGATCACGTGCACTCCTTCACCGCCAGTTGCTATCAGGAGCAGCACCTCGAAGCTGGTGTCTTCAAGACTCAAGATATTGCGTTCCACAAGCTGGAACAATTGCATTATTTCTTAGATTGGACTCTTTCCAGATGCCGCGTTGGACTGTAGAATCAATCCTTGTTTACTTGATGTTATGTGACGAGAGAATATAATACGCGTCGTCCGATCTCTTAGACGACACATGGCCAAAATAATGATGCTTCTCTATAGTCTAATATGCATCTACATTCATTTGCCGTTATGATCAACCCTTGCAAAAACTTACGAAGCAAAAAATGTGAATTTGCTTCAAAGAGATATAATGATTATGATGAGAAGTCTCTCAAGAATAATTCTTGTGAGATGCAACTCATGGGCAGAAAGAAACGTTACAGGGTGCCAAAATTGCACAAACGACAAAAATCGAAGAAACTGGTTTTGAGATATTTCGGAAAAATCGGTCCGTCGTTTTGAATCACATTTAAAGAGCTATAATAATGCACGCTATAAATTAATAAACTTCACTGCGATGTACTTAGGTATTAAGTCACAAATATTTTGAACAGAAACACTGGTATTGTCAAATATAAAATAAAAAGAGTCTGCAATATTTCGTCGATGCGTTCGATCGACTTTGTCAAGCAAGACTGACGAGTTCCGTTACCACTGCTGCCTTCTCTGCCGTCAGCCCCCCACCATGAGACCCGATGACTCACGCGAGAAGCCGACATACCATGACCATATATGGCCTGCCGTCTACCCAACCGATTTTCGCACCGAATTGGATTTAGACTTCACCACTGGACGAAGCATAGCCACCCATACGTCATCAAAATGACACGATGACTGACTAATAACTTCGTCCACACATGTAATAAATGCTGACTCAATAAATTTTCTTTTCTTAGCGTTACTTTCCTTATATATTTCTATAGCAGAATCCCAATCAAAAGTATGCATGTTAGTCCACGCATGTTCAGCTACTAAAGATGTAGAAATTTTATGATTTTTTACGTTATCTCGATGTTCTTTAATACGTATGTCAAGTGGCCTCCCTGTTTCACCTATATACACTTCCTGACACTGACATGGGAGCGCATAAACAATTTCCTTGGAATTCTGCTGAAGATCAACCGGTTTAGTTTGACAGAGAAGACTTCTAAGAGTGTTAGGAGATTTAAAAACTGTTCTAATATTAAATGATCCAAGAATTCTACGAACTTTTTCCGAAAAATTTGGAACGTAGTCCAAACAAATAGTTCTCAATGGTTTTTCCAAACGAATATTCGAACGCTCCGTCTCCTCCTTCCTATTCAAGATTTTATCTAACATACGCACAGGGTAACCGTTTGCCACAAAGGATTTAAAAAGATGATCTTTCTCCGCCGCTAATACCTCCGCATCGCCAGACAACGACTTAGCTCTGGACCACAAACACTCAACAATTCCCCTTTTGACATGAGCCGGGTGATTAGAATCAAAACTCAAATATTGATCCGTATGTGTAGGTTTTCTGTACACCGAAGTAATCACCCTCCCTCCCTTCTTCCTAATTAACACATCCAAAAAAGGCAAAGCATCATCCTCCTCCATCTCCACAGTAAATTTAATATTTTTATGAAAAGAATTTAAATCCAGCAGCAACTCATCAAGATGTTCAATATGCTCCTGTGGAATAATGGCTAATATGTCATCAACATATCGCTTCCACATTACAGGTTTACACACACTGCTTTCCAAAACCCGCTCTTCCAAATCCGACATAAAAATTTTCACTACACACTACTTTGTACTTAGGTATATTAAACAAAGCGCAATTAAGCGATATTCAAACATCAGCCGATCGTTAATTAACACATACCTTCGGGAATCTCTTCTTGATGAAGTCCTTCTGTTGACTGTCAGTGACAGTGACGAACACCACATTGCCATTATTCAGGGAAATGGCCGTGAGAGCTTGTCCCACTGGCGTGCAGGAGTCGTGCACCAGTACCCTCTCGTCTCGGGCTAGCTTGGCCGTCAGGATCAGCGAGTAGTACGCTGTGGCATACGCCAGCGGCACCGTGGCAGCTTCCTCCAGACTCCACGCGTCCGGAACGTGCCAGGTGAGGTATTGGTCGGGCTTCAGATGAGTGGACCGAGTGCCAGTTCTCGCAACTCCCATCAGCCGGTGTCCTGTAGAGGAGAAGCCGGAGAACTCGAGATGGCCGAGGTCACAGATGCCCTGAGGAAAGTGCAGATTATATTCAATTCAATTTTCTTTCTTTGCACATTTATCATTCAACATTTTAATGAACCCATTGGTCATTGTTGATCTACCATGTAACCTGTTTAAAAACAACTAAAACATATTATCTATTTAAGATAGTAGTCACACTGAACAATACAAACCACATAAGTAGGCATACTTGCGAAAGTAATAGTCAAAATAGTTATAAAATGGTTAAACGATAAAAATTAATAAATACTACCTACACTATAGGGTTACTACAAAGTGTAAGTTGGGACACTAGCAGTAATCAAAGCAATGTAGGTATGATAGCTACAAGATTAGTTTAAAACAGATACGTTTAAAGATAAGATAAAGCTTAGTTACTATTATACGGGAGTTCAGATCTGTTCCTTGTAACACCCAATTGCAAACAAGTGATTCTATTTTATTGAATACACCTACACATGAGTCTTTTAGCTTGGTTGGCACATCATTATAGGCTTTCGCCGAAGCGTAAGCGAAAGACGATTTGTATTTCGATGTTTTGTGGGTTGCAATCGATAGGTCAGCTCGGTTTCTAGTATTCACTAAATGTAGTTCCCCTCTTCGCACGATCTTCCTAGCCAAGTAGGATGGCTGTCCTGTCGTGATTGCCTTATGCGTAATGTTTAGGAGGTGGTGGAGAAGGCGCTCATGCAACTTTAGCCAGCCAGCTTTCTTAATAGCTGGGGTGGTGTGGCATCTCCCAGGGAGGTTTAATGCAAAGCGGGCGCAAGCATTTTGGATAGTTTGTATACGGCTGCTATTTGCCTGAGTAATACATGGTCCATATACAGTGTCACAGTATGCTGGCGTCGAGACAACAAGAGCATCTGCAAGGAGCAGCTTAGTTGATGTCGAAAGCAGCGACTGTAGCTTACGGAGTCGTCGAAGCTTGTTGAAGGAGGTTCGTCGTAGCTGTGATACGTGCGAATTGAACGAGAGATGACTGTCCAAAGTTACACCAAGACTTTTGGCTTCGTCGGATAACGGGATCGGCACGTTGTCGAGCAGGACTTCGAAGTTACTCAGAATTACCTTATCTCTTTGCTGTTTGGCGCCTATTAGCAGAGATACGGGTTTCGAGGGATTCAGGACGAATGCGCGGTGACGTGCCCATGACGAGATGGCAGAGAGGTCAGCATTCATATGATCTTTGGCACTCGCCGTGTCAGCCGGGTCGAAAGACACATACAGTTGCGTGTCGTCCGCATATACATGTATCTGACAATGTGTGAGACTTTCATGAATGTCAGCCGTGTAGATGATGAACAAGAGGGGACCAAGAATTGATCCCTGCGGTACTCCAGTGTGAATGTTTACAGAATTTGATGTTAAACGAGTGTTACCCTTCATCATTTGCACACGCTGTGAGCGATTGCTAACATAACTGTAGAACCATTGAACAGCGCTTGCACTAAGACCAAGATGGCGGAGTTTGGCTACCAGAAGTTTATGGTTCAGCAGAGTATCAAACGCTTTCGAGAAATCTAATAAAACCAGGCTGGTAACTTTTCTGGTTTCCATCGCTCCAATTGCATCGTCAACCAAATCCAAGAGAGCTGTAGTAGTCCCTCTGAGCTTTCTGAATCCAGATTGCTTGTCGGGTAGAAGATTGCTGGTCTCGACGTAGTTGGACAGCTGCTTGTAAACCACCTTCTCAAGAATTTTAGATTTGGTAGGTAAGATTGTGATTGGCCGGAGATCTTTAAAAGTTTTTGAATTGTGTATTTTTGGTACAGGAGTGACTAGCCAACCTTCCAGGACGTTGGAAACTGGCTACATTTAATTGAAGTGTTGATAATATCAGTTATTGCGTCTAAGCAGTATGGCAAGCAAAGGTTGATCATTGTCAGAGAAATTCCATCACTTCCCTGGGCTTTAGTCTTAATCTTCCTGATGATGTCAGCAATGTCATCTCTATGGGCTTCTATAGGCTTAAATTTATCTGCGCCAGGTCCTCGTGCATATGTGTTGACGTCTAAGAGGAGGTCTGGATTTACGGTGGAGTGTCCAACGGACTCTATATAGTACTCGTTTAACTTATCTGGGTCGGCTAGATCAGGGGGAGTTGCAGGAGAATCCTTATTTCTGTTATGCATGTCCCATTTCCGCAATTTACTCCAGACCATGTGCGAATTACCTTTGCAGCGTTTCAGTTCTTCTGATACGTAAGCTCGTTTTTCCCTGCGCACTGCGCCAGATAAGTAATTGCGACTCAGTCCAGACTCAGTCCAGAGCCCAGACAGTGTGGCCATCTAGATAGAACGTTTGTCCGCGGAGTGTAAACTAGCAAGACTCACCAGATTATCAATATGCTTTTTCCCTTTCAATTCATCCGTTCTGGTTTCCTGCAGATTGATGCCCAAATAATGCATTTGCAGTCCTGCTTGTAAACCACCTTCTCAAGAATTTTAGATATGGTAGGTAAGATTGTGATTGGCCGGAGATCTTTAAAAGTTTTTGAATTGTGTATTTTTGGTACACGAGTGACTAGCCAACCTTCCAGGACATTGGAAACTGGCTACATTTTATTGAAGTGTTGATAATATCAGTTATTGCGTCTAAGCAGTATGGCAAGCAAAGGTTGATCATTGTCAGAGAAATTCAATCACTTCCCTGGGCTTTAGTCTTAATCTTCCTGATGATGTCAGCAATGTCATCTCTATGGGCTTCTATAGGCTTAAATTTATCTGCGCCAGGTCCTCGTGCATATGTGTTGACGTCTAAGAGGAGGTCTGGGTTTACGGTGGAGTGTCCAACGGACTCTATATAGTACTCGTTTAACTTATCTGGGTCGGCTAGATCAGGGGGAGTTGCAGGAGAATCCTTATTTCTGTTAGGCATGTCCCATTTCCGCAATTTACTCCAGACCATGTGCGAATTACCTTTGCAGCGTTTCAGTTCTTCTGATACGTAAGCTCGTTTTTCCCTGCGCACTGCGCCAGATAAGTAATTGCGACTCAGTCCAGACTCAGTCCAGAGCCCAGACAGTGTGGCCATCTAGATAGAACGTTTGTCCGCGGAGTGTAAACTAGCAAGACTCACCAGATTATCAATATGCTTTTTCCCTTTCAATTCATCCGTTCTGGTTTCCTGCAGATTGATGCCCAAATAATGCATTTGCAGTCCTTCTAAACTGAAAAGATATTAAGGACATTGAATTATCATGGAGTAACGTATATTCTGCACACTCCGAAATTTTGTGAGTCAAAACCTTGTCAATCGTTTCGTATGTATGTTTGATTTGTAATGAAAAAATTACTTCTTTAGCGGGAGTCCCAGATTAGCAGCAGCCGGGTTGACATCAGCAGCCTTGGCTTTGCCCAATAGCAGATGTCGATAACTTCCCCAACTGCCTTGCCATAACACGTTGGTCAGAAGATCCTGAGACAACTGCTGGCGGTACAATTTCTCACTCACAGTGAACTTCGGTGCTTTTCCGTCCATTATGACTACAGTTCTGTAACAAGTAAGAGTCAATGTTAGGTCTCCTCCAGCTGCCGGACCAGAACACGTTGGTGAGAAGATTCTGAGGTAACTGCTGCGGCGATGCACTTGCAATTTGAGTGCTTCCGTGCTCTTGACTTTCACTTTGCTTCATTAGAATCAACGGTATAAGAGTGTAACAACTTTTCATTAGCAATGTTTAGGGTTACTTATGTTAACTACCCCAATTATATTGGATCTGTCTGAACGAAATTATAGCCGCAAGCGTCCTTCACAAGTCTCTTTAGGAGACACAAAAGAAATTGCAGTTAATTACCCTGAACCAAGAAGCTTGTCCCTGAACTAATAAAATAAGAGTTATGATTATCAAAGTTACTTTTTGTCTAGCTAATCTTAAATTATCTGGACATTTAAAGAGTTTTATACAATACCTATAGATTTTCGTGTGCATATTGGTCAGACCTGATGTGCACAATTTTTTGTGGGGAGTTTTCTGTTACCTGATGTTCTCTGTGGCGAACTCCTTGGCGATGGTCTTGGTGAAAGAGGCAACTTCCTCATGTACTCGCCCTTCTCCCACCAGGTAGAGTTTGCCTTCATACTTGGTCTTGAACGCTACTCGGGCTTGCTTCATCCACGAGGCCTCCACGCCAGTCAGCCGCACGACACGGCTACTCTCCACCACCGGTACAATCTGCAAACACAACACCAGTCCAATGATACCAGTCACATTGTCAAGATTCACATGGATCGCAAACCCTTCAGCTTCACGATTTTAACACTGGAAAACAACGAAAATTGAACGGAGTCGCAGTCACGCGATTTTCGGTCGACTATCGCGAAAAGTTAGCTCATCTGCAATAAATCGCGCGATTGTCGTGCAACTCAATGCGTCAAAGTAACAACAGAGAGCAGTAAAGTAGTTTTGCAACTTACTGTAACTCAACAGGTTGCGATTTGACAACGATTTGACACTATCTTCACTATAATGTTTATTCATTATAAACATCCCAATTTACCTTTTATTCCATGAGATCTGCATTTGTCGTATTTGCATTTGTTATGCTGTGAAGCTTATAACAAGAAAGTTTTAATAATCACTATTATTATTATTTGTCTTTATTTAGCTTCACAGCTATTTTTAAATACAATTATACAATGATTAACAATTAACAATTATTACATATCTACAACGATAGTGGATACATACATTGAACAAACGTCTTACACTCCTCGACAAATCGGAGCAGTGAGCTCTAATTTTTAACAGTCAATGGCAAGCAATTGAATAATCGAAAACCTGTGTAGAACACTGACTTTTGAGTCGCTGACTTGTTCCTTCGTTCCACAGATAATGTGTATCTGTTTCTTGTATCATGGTCATGATCTTCTCCAGCACAACACAAGCATATAACAAGGACTTCCGGTGGACGTATCTAAATTTGTGTTTATTGGTTACCCTCTTGACGAGCGTGAGCAGTTGTCCCTCGCTCTGTTGCTGAGCTACCACTACCAGTCCACTGTCCGGCTTCCAGTCCTTGGCGTTGGAACGCAGCAGAAGGAACCCTTGTGGACTCAGTAGCGAGAGCGCAGACTTGTAGCTCGTCTTGCTGGCGATGATCAGCTGGGGACTGGACTTGTCAGTGCTGGCCACGGCAGACTCTCCGGGGATGCTGGAGGCATTCACCTAGCAGATACAAAATGCATCATCAGTCAGTGAAAATCTTACTGACGATTAGTTATTGGTATTATTGCAATGATTTCGTGAGGCATTTTCTGTGTAAATGAAATTGTTGAATCACCATCGTGTTGCCAATATAGCGGTTTTTACGCTTGATCGAGCATTTTGAAAAGTCAAAAATCGGCAATTAGGATCCACAGCATCTAGAGGTGGGACTATAAAGTTTGGGAAAATTAACAGCAGACAGTTGCGATTCCTACGTTTTTCACGTAATTAATTAGAGAATGTTTTAATTCAACTAGCGATTATTGTTTAAGTAAAAACTGTCTAGAAACTATATGTCAGAACGAAGGGGGTAGACTTTGGAGTGACCTTGGAAATATCTCGCATGTTACCACCACACTTATTTTTATATAAACATTACTTTTAGCAAGGCATTAATTTAAATATGCATATTTTCCCTAGACTTTTTTTGTAAAGTAGGGTGATGTGACTTCGCAGTAGCGTTTTAAAGGTGTGAAGGGTCATTTTATGTTTATGAAGGTTGATGTATTGGCAACATCTCCGCCATCGTTATACTTTAGTCGTTGTTGATGATTATGCTTATATTCTCAACAGAGCCGAGGCTCCACTAATGCAAAATATGTAATATAGAGAAGGGAGGAGAGGAAACCCGGTACCGGCATGTAGCCATCTCCTATGAAAGAACCCAAGGGGGTCAACGGCTTAACGTCCCATCCGAAGGACGATGTGACACTTACAGTACGGGCCTCAACAACCCGCGCCGTCGCGTGACTGAACAGGTGGAGGGAAGTCGTCACACTAACCCCCAACGCTCTGGCTACACTCCCGTTAACGGAACGGACCTTATTCTCCCGATAAAACTATTCACTGGGCAGCCTAATGAATAAAACTATCTATGGGTAGACAAATTCGAACTTGCGAAAATTAAAGCTAGGCAACTTTAAAAAAATAACTATATGGTAAGGCAGAATTAAAATTTGTGAAAATTTCAAATTTAAAAAAGTACAACTTGGATCGGATTTGAACCGGGGTCTCCTTGTACCATTGTCCAGCGCTGTACCTACTGAGCTAGCAGGGTTGGTTGCTTTTCGTCGTTCTTAATCGCGTCGTGAAAAAACACTGTGTGACGTGTTTAGCGGGAGAATAAGGAATTAGGATTTAGGCTCCCGCTAACGGGAGTGTATCAACCCCCAAACACCCCAGTCTCTCTGGCCCAACGGCAGCAACTGGCAAAGCAGAGTAGAATGGTCACCTATTCAACTACTGAGCGCGCTCAATGTTGATTAACCTCGGTGATCTGTCGAAAATCATTGAATGCTGAGATGGAAGTCATGCTATTGTTGATGTAGGTATTTCTCTGTATATTGCTGACGATACCAGCATAATAGCAAATGAGACAATTACACATAACCTACAACATGAAGCTGAAATAAAACTTAGACTATCAACTGGCTGGTTTAACCAGAACCGGTTAGTTCTAAACGATAACAAAACAGTCTTCATGAATTTTCATTCAGAGCAACATAATTGCACACTTACAAAAATTCCAATACTAACAAATTGCACGAATAAATTATCAATTAAAAATGTTCAATCAACGAAGTTCCTTGGCATCACTCTTGATGAAGGTCTGACGTAGAATGAACACTTTGAGATTCTAAAGAAAAAGCTAAATTCAGGCTGTTTCGCGATCCGTTTAATTAGAGATATAACAATACAAATATAGCTAGGTTGGTATACTACTCAAACTTTGAGTCCCATTTTCAATACGGGATAGAATTTTGGGGAGGCTCGTTAAAAAAAAGTGGACTATTTATTATACAAAAAAGCAGTTCGATTAATACTAAATGCTAAGTACAGATCCCATAGTAAACCATTATTAAGAAAACTTGAAATCCTCACCGTATACAGTATAATATACAGTGCAAGTTGAAATTGGTAATGTGCAGACACATAAGAAAGACCAGACGCTTCCTATTGACCCTGGATCAAGAAAGATTCGCGATTATCTGAGAGACGGAGAATATCAACAAGGGTGCTCCTTGAAGCAAAAAGGAAATGGAGTTGTATTATTCCCACAATACACCCCGGCTAATTCTTGGATATCTACAAGAGAAGGACTTAGCTGCTCCGAGTGGAAGGACGCCATAAAAATGAATGGATATGTGGTTCCAGTGAGAGTTTTGTATGGGCGTAGCCAAGACGGAAACCGTTGCAGACATTGCAACGAGATAGAAACTCTTGGTCACGTTCTTGGCAAATGCCCATACGGAAACCTGCTGGTCAACACACTCCATCATTCTGTAAGGTCACAGATAGCTACGGCCCTTCGAGCACAGGGAGACAAGTGGGTAGTATACGAAGAGGTCCATGGATTGTCAGCCGAAGGAAGCACGAGAAGGATTGACATCATTGCCATTGATCGGAAAAGCATCAAGGCGTACATCTGGACCCGACAATAAGATTCGAGCGGGACGCTAATCAACCCCAGGACGTAGATGAAGAAAAGAAGGCAATCTACAACCCGACAAGAGAATACTACAAATCGCATTACTCAGTAGCTGACATCGAGGTTATAGGTCTGGTGATCGGCGCTAGAGGAACGATTCCTGATTTTTTAATTCTTTTTGTAAACGTTTTAATTTAAACAAGTCATTTATTAGAAATATTTCAATTTCTGTACTAAAATTATCAATTGGTATAATGAGAAATCATTTTGGTTCAAAGTTTAGTAGTGACTGATGGTTTTGTAGTAGTATAGTATTGGTTTTGGTTTTTAATTTCATTTTTTTGTCATTCTATTAGTCTTACGTAATATCGTTATTTAAACATGTTTTTAAAGATTCATGACTATCATTATTAAAGTAATTGAAAGTATTGGGATATTTCGTCATGTTTTTGTAAAATTATTTATTATTTTGTCTACAATTTCGATTTTTATATTAAAATCTTCCTCAGGACAAAACTTTACAAATTTACATCAAAAAGAAAAACAATTACACTTTAAACAAAGTACTCAATAAAAAACAATTTCCTAGAGGCATAAACCACAGACAATATAATGTACAAATAACAACTTATTTCCTGACTCGAAGTCGCCCTTCCCACATTGAGGTAGTAACCTGCTTGTTCATTCTCTCTTCTGTTGCTTCTTCTAAAACAATTACTTCAGATTTTTCCTCAAATTTTTCTTTTCTCGTTGTCTTGAGAAACAAAGGGTCCCAAGCACGGCTTAGGCCAAAGTACTTTGTTTAAAGTGTAATTGTTTTTCTTTTTGATGTAAATTTGTTAAGTTTTGTCCTGAGGAAGATTTTAACCCCATAAAAAACACTCCGTGTAAAAATACCAGCCAAGTCTCTTTACTTTAAAAAAATTCAACACCGAAAAGGAGTGATATCAAAAAAGGAGCCAAGTCAATGACATTTCCAAATATTTAATCGTATCTGTGAAAAAAAAGTATAAACACCGAGAAATACTTTACAAAAGGACTTGGCGCATCGTTTTTTTTAAAGACATTTTTCTATTCATAAGCGTAATATGCCATTTATATACAACCGTCATTAAGAACTTTTATCATAATAGGGACACATCTTTCAATTACATATTATATATACCTACTGTAAATAATTTTCTATTTGAATATGTACACATGAAACTTGTTGCCTATGTTTGTAATAAATACACAATAGATATCTTCGTAATATTGTTTCGTGGTCAACATATTAATTAAGTCTCATGCGTTATACCTTCTCATCATGAAATAAATTTCTATTAATCCGCAATTTATAATAGTACATTTCACGAAGTACACAGTGACGGCACATTGAATTTCTTTAACATTTTTAACTTTATACACTTTACACTTGAAAAATATATAATAGTGTTATCGATAGTTAGTAATTTATTTGACAACGTTTCATGATTTCCCTCAGAGTCAAGATCATATTATGAAAAGATACCCTTCTAATATCACCATATTAACAGTGTTATAAGAATATATATGAGCGCACTTCCTTGTTATTTAATTCTTTTACCATATCACTTATCTATTACAACATGAAATCTTTCTTCTATCGCCATTGACAAAACTATAAAATAGCAATTACTAAAAGTAGCTTGATTCATAGCTTGAGTAGCTTGATGGCTCTAATAGAAAGAGGAAAAGTACTTAAACTTGTACATTTCTTTCCACTTTTAGGATAGAAAGATGTCTTTAAAAAAACGATGCGCCAAGTCCTTTTGTAAAGTATTTCTCGGTGTTTATACTTTTATTTCAAAGATACGATTAAATATTTGGAAATGTCATTGACTTGGCTCCTTTTTTGATATCACTCCTTTTCGGTGTTGAATTTTTTTAAAGTAAAGAGACTTGGCTGGTATTTTTACACGGAGTGTTTTTTATGGGGATATCACTCCTTTTTTCAGTTTATTCTTATAACTTGTAACATTATTTCACCAATTACTATAATTCCTTTAAAAAAAATACGCCTTTGTGGTTTGGTTGCTAAGAAGAATTGTGTTTGGTGCTAAATGTAAGCTTAAAATTATATTCCATGATGAATTGCGAAAGCATCGTTCCAATCGGTCCAACTGTTCTCGAGTTATCGCATCACTTCCAGTTTTCAAAATGGCGGCTGACATCACTGCCACCTAATATCTGTATCTTAAATGTTATGTAACATTATAAGCCTTCTGAATATGTATTTATTGTTATAAGAGATGGTTTTAGTCAGATTTGGCATTGTTATGGCGTCATTTCCGGTTTTAGTAATAGTGCATTTCTATTTCGACTATTGATGTTTCATATAGATGACCGTCTGAATCGATTGGCGCAAATTTCGTTTCGATCGGTTTAGCCGTTTTCGAGATATGACGTCACTTCCGGTTTCAAAATTAAGGGCATAAAACCGGTTATAGCAAAAGGCACCTTAGACGCCAAAAGTGCACACGTGGTAAAAATTTCAGATCGATCGGTTAACCCGTTTAGGCTGTGGCCCTGTCAACAGTGTTTCCTGATATCTGAATCATCATCATCATCATCAGATAGCTTTTAAAAGGGGTGTAATTTCACTGATTTCACGGCCATCTTGCTCGCAAATGACATAACCTGTTGTTCCCAAATTTGGTATAGGGGGTGGGGTGGGCCATAGCTCGAAATTAAGATATTTCGCAACAATGTGAGATTTTCCAATGTTGAGATCCAGTAGGCCGAAAATGCCATGTTGTTGCTTACAGTAAAAGTGTTTGGTCTGCTCCTCAGTTTATTAGGCATTTACAGTATGTTGAGTGAGTGTGAGTGTACCGTACGACTTGGCTGGGTGGAGCGACACCGCTCCACTAGATCATGTTGTCATGGCAACAAGATAAACACTTTCTTACGCAGGATGCCTATTATTTATACACGATGCACAAAGTATTTTTTTTATTTTTTTTAAATAAAGACTATTTCTTAAAAATTATGCTAGTTCCGATTTGGTTATTAGTAAAATTTGAGTTTCGTGCTAAATACATGCTTAAAATTATATTCTATGAAGAATTGCGAAAGTATTGCCCCAATCGGTCCAGCCGTTTTCGAGATATGGCATCACATGCGGGTTTCAAAATGGCGGCTTAAAATAATATCACCTAGAATTTGTTTCTATAAATGTTATATATCATTATAAGCCTTCAAAATATGTATTTTTATTGCATGAAGAGGGGTTTCAGGGTGTTTTTCATGTTGATGATGCGTGTAGTTCATCTTTAGAATAGTTGGGTACGCCCAACTTGCCCGAATTTAATATTCGAGCTGTGTCTTGTCTAATTTGCTCTTTCTTCAAAACTGGCAACTCAGTAATTGCGGACTCCACTTCAACAATTATGTTTTCTATTGGTAAAAATGATGGCGTAATGGCAAAATTCATACCTTTAGCTAGAATACTGTAAGCAGCATCACTGATTGGATGGTGAGACATGTTGTGAACTACTTCTTTAGGGTCAAACTTGGTTGATTCTACCAAGGAAATCTTATGTATTCTTTGTTCGACTAACAAATCATACTTTCTGGTCTGGCAAGATCGTTTATTAGAAGCTAAATGCTCTGCTCTTTCATTTGTCAAATAGTCTATTTTATTGAACAACTCAGTAGACAGTACTTTACCCAGGCTTAGATGTGCTTCATAAAGCGCAGATTCGGAAAAATACAGTTTTCTTCTGGTGGCTTGAATACTCTCGCGGATAAGTGCAAAACTTGCTTTGTCCAAAATCTTTCGAGTAGTATATCCTTGGTTTTGGGAACGTAAGCGAAAGCACGAAGGAATTATGTTGTTGTATCTACATTTCTTGAGGAAGTTTAAGTCACAAATCAGTTTACCTTTCTTGATCTTCTGGTTTTCAAATACTTTCACAGTTCGATAAATTTCCTCCCCATAGAGGTTTAGTATGCATGTTTTTAGATTATTTTCACGATTCATAATATATTATTGAAATGAAATGGGTTATTATCGTGTATGAAACAACTTTATTTGTGCCGACGTTTCGAGGTCCGTGGTGATCTCTTTTTCAAGGCAAAAAGTACAATAGTTTGAATGTCAAAAAAATAAAAAACAGAGAAATACACAGCATGGATGATTCAAAAAATTAAAAGAGCAATCTAGATCACTCATAATCACTCTCTAAAAAATCATGTCAATAGACCAAGGTCTCATACTATGTAAATCTACTAATTTAAAATTTTCTTGAAAATGTAAGTTAAACTATAAAAAACCAGAGAAGGTAATGTTGTTTCTTGACTGTCGACTACTTCCTGGGACGTAGAACCCTACTTGATGATGGAGGAGGAGGCTGAGGAGGAGGCGGAGGAGGCGACTTCCTGCGTCTTCCATCTTTTCTCGGAGGAGGATTTCTTGATCGGTCGATCATCTCTTGGGTTGGTTCTTGTGGTTTCACTTGACGAGTAGCTATAAGAGGTCTCCATGCTGATGGTACGCGCTGGCTCTCATCTCGAACGTTCATGTTGTGAGGGCGCTTCTCCATTTCTATGGCTTCCCTCACAATTCTAGGCTGATGTCTTCTTTCCGAAGATATGACTTTGGTACCAGCAAAATCAATGTGGTGGTCATATGTCAAGATGTGTTGTAACAGAGCTGAGCTGTGTTCCCCACGTTTAATCTTGTTGATGTGCTCATCACGACGAGTGGAAATATATCTGTTAGTTCTACCGATATACGTCTGACTGCATTCACCACACGGAATTTCATAAACACCATGGTCTTCTAATGGTAATTTGTCTTTGACAGTGCTCAGAAAGCGTTGAATCTTTGTGTCTGACTTGAAAGCAGTTTTGATGTTTTCTTTCCGGAGTAGCTTACCAATACGGTCTGTAACGCCTCTTACGTAAGGTAGTAAAGCAAAGCCTTTATCTACTTCTTCGGTATTCTGTTCAACAGTATTTTCTTCCTCGCTAGTAACTTGGTCTGATTTCTTCTTGAGTGGTCGCTTGATAGCTTTTTCAATGATAGAGTTTGAGAAACCATTCTTTCGTAGAGCTACTCTTAAGGTATCAAATTCTGTGTCTAGATGTTCAGCATCGGATAGAACTTTTGCCCGATGTGCTAGAGTATATGGAATCGATGAGATCTGATGTGGTGCATGATGGGATGTTGCATGAAGATACCTATTGGTATGAGTCTTCTTTCTATACACTTGATGTCCAAGAGTGTTGTCTTGCTTTCTTGTCAGTTTATTAGGCATTTACGGTATGTTGAGTGAGTGTGAGTGTACAGTACGACTTGGCTGGGTGGAGCGACCGCTCCACTAGATATAAAAATCGAAACTGTAGACAAAACAATAAACAATTTTACAAAAACATTACGAAATATCCCAATACTTTCAATTACTTTAATATCGTAATTGTTTTCAAAATGGTAGGATAATTTCTTAATTTTATCTTTTCAATTTATAATCAGAGCTTTTAGTTTAACCAAACATTTTCTTGTTCTTTAGTATTCTGTGTTTTTTTTAGCAATTTGTATATGCTGTACAAACAGATAATAAATATATATAATATATATTCCAATATGCAGTTCTCATACGAAAAAACTTAGATTCTCTACCAAGAAACAGTTCACAACTATAACAGGACACAACTATAATACTAGAAATAAAAACGAACTCTATATTACACAGCACCAAACCAAATTATCGCAACTAAATTCAAACTACAATAATATAAAATTATACAATCACCTTCCCGATAAAATAAAGAACATCAACAACCTTTCGGAACTAAAAAAAAACTTAGAAACTATCTAATGGAGAAGCTTTCTACTCCATTGAAGAATTCCTGAGCGATACTCAGTCATAAAGAGTCTACCCAAGTAACCTAAAATTTTTCTTTCACCAGTTAAACTATCTAGTATTATATTAGGTATAAGATATTTTTTTTTTTAACTCCTTTATTAATAACAAGAAAATAATACAAGTACATAATTCCACAAAGCTACATGTAGCTCATCTGTGGAGATGATTCACACAAATAAAAACAGTAACAATAGAACGCATTTACGGAGTTTCAAACAAATGTACAAAGAAAAAGGAAAATACACACATTATAGTAATCAAAAAAGGCAATTCATATTTAAAAAAAAATAGCAAATAACAATAATTAAATCGGGTTTCAATATTAGAAGTGGGTGAATTCTTTACATGTAACAATTTTACCAAATTACACAATCATAATTAAATCATACAAAATTAAAACTAATCAGTAGACATAGTCGAGAAAAGCCATGATTTCAGAGACACTTTAAGTTTAGAGAAGGATTCATGAGATCTTTGATTATCAGGAAGTAAGTTGAAAGTAATTGGTACAATATAATCAAGTCTACGTTTGCCATTCTTGTTGCACCAAGGAGGAATATAATACTTTTGAAGCAATGCTAAGCGAGTATTAACTGGATGATTTTGTAATTTTTTGTGTTCATCACTGAAATAATACTTTAAAATTAAACGATATTTATAAAGTAATTGCACAGGTAAAAAATTACATTCTAAATAATATCTGGAAATATTATAATCTAAATTGAATTTTAGGTGATGAGGAACAATTGTACTAATAATTTTATCTTGCAAAGCGACAATCCTGTGGACGAAATAATCGGAAGCATTTCCCCAAGCTAACAACCCATATAACAAGTGTGATTCAACAAGTGCGGAATACACTAAACGTAATAATTTAAAAGGCAAAACAAATTGCAGATTGCAACAAAATAAAACAAATTAGTTTTAATTTTGCATTGTTAATTTGTAATTGTAATTTTGCTCTCCCTTCCTTATAGACCATTGAAAATAAGAAGAACAGACTGCTTGATTATTAGTATTAGTATTAGTATTAGTATTAGTATTAGTATTAGTCATTCGCGTCTGGTTCGTGGTGGAGAGCGGACGTATGTTTACCTAGCTGCCATGTCCTGTGCTCAAAGTCGTCGAAGTATTTTGTTATTGTGATGTTGTGTGGTAAATGTGTAGTTAACTTGCCGACGGACGGCGATTACGTCAAGTGTTTGGGGTGTGATAGTTCATTTCACTACCCCTGTTCAGGTTTGAAGAAAACCACATATACTGCTAAATCACAGGTACAAAAGACGCTTGGAGGTGTGTGGTGTGTCGCAAAAGCACATCTAATCCAGGCACGCCTACGACAGAAGAGCCGGAACTAAACATCAAGGAATTACTAGAAGAATTCCAACGCGAGGTACGTGACTCTCTCAAAGCTTTCGGAGATAGTTTATTAGTGAAATAAAGTTAGTCAAGGACTCAGTCTCAAAAGTTGAAAAAAGGTGTGAGGAACTGGAGTCTTACATAGACAATATCTCAAGTCATCTCAATCATCTTGACCAATACGGGCGTAACAAGAATTTCGAGTTGGACAACATTGTTCAACTAAAAGGCGAAAACGTAGAAGACATCGTCATTAAACTTGCCGACAAACTAGATATTGATCTACAAGCATCAGACATCGACGCCGCTCATCGACTGCCCTCTAGCAATCCTGATCGTCCTGCGAGAATAATTGTACAATTGCTCAGTCGTAAGAAACGTGACCTATTCATCAATAAGAAGAAACAAGTCGCGGAACTCACGAACCAAGACTTGGTGGGGGGACTGTACACGCAGCGGTTTTATATCAATGAAAATTTGTCACATTTCAATCGAGGATTGCTTATGAAAACAAAAATCAAGGCAAAAGAGTTAGGCTATAAATTTGTTTGGTTTAAGTTTGGAAAAATCTTTGTTCGAAAAAACGAGGCAACAAAAACCGTCATAAAGATATCACATTACGGCGATCTCCAAAAATATTTGATATAATTTGGTATTTGGTTCGTTGAGCTGTTATTAGTTAATGTTTATATATAATAACACAGATGAATTATCTAATAATGTAGTATCCAGCAAAACAGCAAATCTAGATTTGTGGATTGAGAAGCTCAAGGGCTTAGCTATATTACATGTAAACATCAGACCTATCCGCAAACATTGGGACGAATTAAAACTTGTATTAAACAAAAGCATTGATAATGAAAAAGTTGACATTCTTGTACTCACTGAGTTGTCACGGATGTGTGATGCAGATAATTATGAAATAGATGGCTACATTTCACATTTTAAAGTACGTTCTGATCGAAGAAGAGGTGGAGTCGGTATGTATCAGAAATGAGTTGTATTGTTCAGATGAAATTGTACAGTTCGTGAATTTTAAGGGGCTAGCCTTTACTGTAACTATGCCCAATAACAACATGTTTACATTCTCCTTGTTGTGTATATATCGACCTCCAAATATGAGTAAGCCTGGGTTTATTTGTGAGTTGCAACATTACGTGAGTGGCAATTCCAATGCCAATATAATTCTTATAGGAGACATTAACATTGACTTATTAAACAACATTGACCCATCCGTCAGTGATTATAAGAACATGCTCGCTTCTAGCGGTTTTTGTTGCTGCATCGAACAGCCAACCAGGGAAGAGTTTATTCAGAATATTCTTTCTAGTTCTTGCATCGACCATATTTTTATTAGAATAGCAGATGAAACAGTAAAACTTAATTCTGTAATTTATACAACGTAATTGTCTGATCAATACTTAATTGGTCTTAATGTGGAGTTCAATGAAACTCCAAATGTGCCATTAAATAAAAATATTCAAACTTATTATCATGAGCGATCTCTTTATCAATTATTGACAAGTGTAGATTGGTGTGAGTTATTAAATGTAAATGATTGTGATGTATTAAGCGAAACCATCGAGGCAATATTTAACACTAATTACCTCAAGGCTTCTCGTGATAGACCTAATATGTCAAATAAAAAAAGAGCTCGAAAAAAATGGATGACAGAGGAACTTATCAACATGACTATTGAGAGAGATAGACTATTTCGGTTATGGAAAAATTCTACAAATTTATTAAAGAAAATGTACAAAATTGATTATAAAAAAATACCGTAACCTCGTTAATAAAGAAATGTATAACAGTAAAGCTAGATATTATAAAGGCGAAATAGACAAGTCAACTCGTAATCCTAAGGAAACATGGAAGATCATTAACGAGTTAATTAGAAAAACAGCAAAAGCGTCAGCTGACGAAGTTATCAAAAAATACTTAGGTAAAACCTTATCAATTGACAAAATTGTAAATCAATTTGCGAATGCACAGACGATGTGATAAATATTTTGCATTGTTGTAATATAATTACCTTACATAATGTACCTCTTCCCATTGCCAACCAATCAATGAGAATGCCAACTATTCCAGCTCAAGAAATTGAACATATTATAGGAACAATGGACCTAAATAAGCAGCCCGGGATTGGTGGTATCAGAGTTCGGGACTTAGTGAATCTAAAATGTGAAATTAGCCCTGTTCTGGCTCATTAAGTAAACTGTTCGATTAGAAGTGGAGAAGTGCCTTAATTATTGAAAATCTCAATGGTCAAGCCAGTATTTAAAAAAGGTAATCATTTACAATTTGGTAATTATAGGCCAATTTCTTTGCTTCCAGCTATAGAGAAGATCATGGAACGTTGTGTCGCAAATCACCTAACTGACTACTTAAAGAAATATCAAATAATTAATTCATTGCAATATGGATTTCAAAAGGGCAAAGGTACATCAGATTTATTGCTGTCCTTTTCGAATTTTGTTAATAAGGAGTTATTAATAAGAAGTATAAGAAGTAAGAAGTAATAATAAGAAGTAATAATAAGTAACATGCACGTATCTAGTCGGGCGTTAGCTCGACGCTGCCAAACACCGTGTCAATACGAGGTCTACTTTTTATAAACGACGAGCTTACTACCAGAGACTTATACAGCAACGGCTTAAGTGGTGTTTTCGGGGTATCGGCTCGCATTGACGCAGTTTGAAATGGAAGTTGAAAACCATGGTTATCGGGTATACGTGACAACACCTACCGAATTTCGAAGAGCTGCGATCATCCCTTCAGGGTGAATTTTGGGCCTCAAACATGCATGGATTTTTTTCATGCTAGTTAGTTAGTTAGGTTACCACGGTCAATTTGTTTGCCCCTCTCAACAGATTACGCGGTTTGGTGTAGAGAGTTGAAATTTGGTAGAGACATTTTACACTCCACTTCAAGAAAAAAACAAAATTTCAAACCGGAAGTGGAGAAATTATCATTATTTACGTTCCGCCCTTCTTCTATGATATACTAAACAGCGGTTCCAATTCCCATCGGACTGATAGCTCATGTTAGGAAGGCAGCTGGCTTCGATATCTGCATAATGCGTGCGATTCCCGATCCCGGAAAACTTTTTTTTCATATATTATTTTTTAATTTGTATAAGCGATGATACCTTCATGGATATATATTCAAATGAGAGGTCCAGGGATGCTGTGAAGATCATCAATAGACCGAAACATCGCAATCGCGGCACCCCAGTTGCCATCGTGAATACTGAAGATATCAGGGAAACGGAAATTACGCGCACGTCGTTTTACGTTCCGCTATTCTTCTTTGATATACTATATATACAGGCTGCTTTGGTTTCTGTGTGGCGAATTGGCTCGATCACATGAGGCAACTGACTTCGATCACGGCGTTGACGGGTTCGATCCCCGTAACACACGTTTTATTTTTTATCTTTTTATTTACTTAAAAAAAATTTAACCTTCTTGTGTATATATTCAAAATGTTAATCCGAATATATTCAACGATTACATATAGCTACTCTTTTTAATATTATACTCATTGGACTCTAATAATGATTGTCAATGTACACGTTGTACGTAAAGTTTTGCAATAAAACAATTCGTTGTCATGCTATAATCAACAGAATCTTGGTGGCTCAGTTACTAAAATAGAAACCACACAAAAAAGGCTCCATTACTGGGTGCATTAGAGTGTCACAGCTTTTAATTTGTCAAAATTATTTAATTATGTAAAATTTAGTTAATTAAGTAAATAGTAAAATTCAGTAAATGCTCCATTACTAATAATATTCAGTGTAGTAGGTGTTTACACCTTTTCATTTTGTCACACTTTGTTTATCTTGGTGGCTCAGTTACTTAACAAGAAAGCACACAAAAAGGCTCCATTACTCGGTGAGTTAACTGTTCAAAACTTTTAATATGTCAAAGTTATTTACTTATTAGAATTATGTTGATTTGTGAATCTTTGGCTCAGTAACTAAACAAGAAACAACACAAAAAGGCTCCATTACTTTGTGTATTATTTGTTCACATGGATTATATTACCGTTTTGTCAGTACACGTTGTACAGTTGCTGAAATAGAACAATTTTCGTGATCTAGCTTATCAACAGAATCTTGGTGGCTAAATTACTTATTCTAGAAACCGACAAAAAGCTCCATTCCTCGGTGTATTACAGCTTTTAATTTGTCCGAATTATTTAATTATATAAAATTTATATAATTTGTCAATCATTGTGGCTCATCATTCATACTAATCAAGAAACCACACAAAATGGTTCCATTACTAATGCTCAGTGTATTAGGTGTCTTTTCATCTGTCAAACTTATTTAATTATTTAAAGTTCAGTTAATTTGTCAATATCGGTGGCTCAACAAGAATCAAGAACAACACGAAACCAGAAACCACACAAAAAAGCTCCATTAAGTGCCTCCATTACGTGTTCACAACTTTTATTTTCTCAAAATATTTTAATAGTAATAATTATGTTAATTTGATATCTTGGTGGTTCAGTTTAAGAAACAAGAAACCTCACAAAAAGGCTCCATTACTAGGTCCGCAAACATCTCCTAATTTAAAAAGAAACACCAGAATATTATATATACATATTCTGCATTAGCCCCTCTCGTGGTCTTTGGTTCGTTTTCAAACTGCTGGCAGAATAATTTGCGGTATAATCCATGTTGAGACTATCACTGCACAGCTGTGTTGGGTTAGTTCCTCAAAAAAAGGAACTAGTTCCTGATCCAGGTCCATTGAAAAAAATGGAACTAGTTCGAATTCCTAGTTCCTTTCAAATAAATAACTGGAATGTTACCTGGAAAAATACCAGGAACTTTAAAAAGTTACTTTTAAGTTGCATTGCCTTCCAAAAACCATCCGGATTTTATTTAAATTTGTTATAAGCATCTGGAAGCTTTTAAGCTTTTATGACATATAAAAGTGAACTTGGAAGAATTTAAATTGAGGAAACGCATTTACAACCATCTACCTTTCGTGCACCTTTCAGTTTACCAACTGGCAACAAAGGTGCGTAGTACGAGATGACGCACAAATTCCGGTCTAGACCGGAACAATAGACCTACGATCTTCGTTATTCACATGACTCAAAGAAGTGAACTTTTAACAATTTAAAAGTTGAGATAACTCATATTCAACCAAAAGAAATTGACCCTTACGTTATACTAACTTTGGAACTATTGGAAGAAAAACAGAGAACTTTAGACAAGAAGTGACGTTGTTGGCGTTAACAATGTAATGATAGGTAACACTCAATGAATAATGAAAGCTGCTATAAACTTTTACCCCATATGACATGTTGTACAAAAACAAATACTTGTAAAAAAAACTGCCAAGCTCCTTCCCACTTAAAACAATTGAGATCTAAAATAAGGGCCAAGCAATAATATATTGTTTAAACATTTTCGCACTTAAAATTCGTGAACTCATTTCGCCCAGTTACTGCCGCCAAGCCCAACACTATAAACATAACGTTGTGTCCAAATTTGAAGAATACAATCTAAGTGAACCATCATTGTAAACTTTATAACAAAATTATCAAAATTGAAAACGACTTAAAAAATAAATTTAAAATAGAAAATAAAAAAAATTAAAATAAAGCTTGGCGCATTGAATTTGCACCGACCATGTAGACTTCTTCTATCTTCTTCCTACTTTCTGTCTTTCTTCGGCTCCTTTATCGTCATCTTCTTTCTTATGTTGCCTTCTTCTTGACACAATGCGCCTAGCTTTATTTTTAATTTTTTTAATTTCAATTTTAAATTTATTTTTTAAGTCGTTTTTAATTTTTATAATTTGTTAAAGTTTACAATGATGGTTCACTTAGATTTTATTCTTCAAATTTGGACACAACGTTATGTTTATAGTGTTGGGCTTGGCGGCAGTAACTATGGGCGAAATGATTTCACGAATTCTAAGTGCGAAAATGTTTAAACAATATATTATTGCTTGGCCCTTCTTTAAGATCTCAATTGTTTTAAGTGGGAAGAAGCTTGGCAGTTTTTTTTACAAGGTTTTGTTTTTGTACAACATTAACCTTATTTATAGATTATTCGAAGGCATTTGACACGTTAAACTATGCTAAACTAATTCATGCGTTAGATATTGCAGGAATAAGAGGACCATTGCTTGCCTGGTTTACAAGTTATCTCCAAAATAAGAGATTTGTAGTTAAAGTAGGGAATGTTGTAAGTATGGAAAAAAAATACTACGGGGGTACCTCAAGGTTCCATATTGGGGCCAATTTTGTACATTATCTATGTCAACAGTATATTTGATTCTATTTTCAAATGTAATATATATATATGTATGCTGATGACACGATGATTATTGCTTCTCACAACAATATCGACACTGCTATATCTTATCTTCAAACAGATTTTAATCGCATACTACAATGGAGTCACGATCACGACCTGGTTATATACTCAGAAAAAACCAAGCTTATGCATATTTGTTCTCCTTTTAATAAATATTCCGATACTCATTGTAATATTATATTTCACAGTTATTCTTGTATACATACATTAAGTTATGGATGCCCGTGCACAGGTTGCAATGACATAATTGAAAATGTAGACTGTAATGTGTATTTAGGACTAAGTGTAGATCGTCATTTCAGTTGGAAACCCCACATCGACTCTGTTTGTAATAAACTGCGTACCTACCTACTTGCTCACTATATATGTATAGACTTAAACACATATTACCCTTCAGTACTCTAAGATCAGTTTACTTGGCTCTAGGAGAATCATTCTTATTGTATGGTATTATGACATGGGGAAACGCTACTAAGGGACATTTAAATGAAATACAATCCATACAACGTAGCATCATTAAATCTATAACCCCTAGTCCAATTGCTGATAATGATATAACAGAATTGTATCAATATGCCCATTTACTTCCGTTTCATGAGCTCTTCAATTTTAGAATGATTTTGCATCATTACTTTTGTTTACAGTATAGAAACAAGTATGAAAACATTAAGAATACAAGATTAACAAACAAAACCACATATATTGTTCCTATTTGTACAAACAAATATGGTGAGAGGCAGCTATCAGTCTTAATTCCAACTTTGCTAAATTCACTTCAAGAAATCCTTAAAGAATTAGATAAATATGCTACCATAAAAAGAGTGATTAAAAAATTGATGTTGAGTGATGTCTAAATTATAAATTTTCATTAACCAACATGTTTCTTCTCGTTCTAAAACTGAACAGTTTATGAAGCGGATTCCTGGTGATATTGCTGTTGTCAATATTGTAACATTGCATTTTGTGCACGGGTATCCATAACAGTGTTTTAACTTGTTTTCCTGCCTTTTTCAAACATTAGTAATCTTGTATCTTGTTCTTCTTGTTCATCTTGTGTTTCAAACGCTAATTACTAGTTTTGTAGTAATTGTAGTAAGTAATATTGTAGTAAGTAACTTGTTTTGCTGCCTATTTTCAAACAGTATTAATCTTGTATCTTATTCTTCTTGTGTTCCCAACGCTAATTACTAGTTTTGTAATGTCGGCTTTTCCTTGAGATTGAGTATTGTGTATTGTATTATATTTTCATGGTTTAATGTACTATTGTTTTCATAATTATTAATTATAATTAATATTACTATATTCATTTAAAAAAAATCAATATTTCATTATTATTTCTATTTTACAATATTTCATTTAACAACCTACTGATGAGTCCAACGGGCTTGGTAGGAATTATTATAGATGTAAATAATGTAAAAAATGTGTTTCTTGTTTGACCAATAAAAAAAAAAAAAATATTTGTTTTTCTTCTCGGTGATTAACCGGTACTTTACTCCGAGCTGCGGATACTAAATATCAAGCAAACTAAGTAAGAGGTTACTACAGATTTAAAACTTTACGCACAATACTACAAGTTCCTAGAATTGCTGCTTTTTGCAATTTTGCCGGAATTGATGATTGCAGTCCCAATTTCTCGACGTAACTTGCAAAGTTCCTGGCAACGAGACCTGTTGCCGATATTACAATATGAACAATGACCACCTCCTTCAGGTGCCACATATCCTTCATCTCATTTGCCAGTTCGAAATACTTTCGAATCTTCTCACGTTCAGCCGATTTCAAGTTATCATCTCGCGGGACAGTTATGTCTATTATGAAACCTTTGTGCAAATTCTTCTGCACGAAAACAATGTCTGGCTTGTTACATGGAATTGTCTTGTCTGTTATGATAGACCTATCCCAGTACAATTTCACATCCATGTTTTACAGAACTGATTCGGGGATGTATTTGTATGATACGGGACACCACTCTCAGACAGCTGACTGTTCTCTGCCAATTGCAGGTGAACTATTTTAGTCAGCTGGTTGTGTCGCTGTAGATACTCCGCATTAGCAAGAGCCGAGCAACTTGATGTGATATGCTGAATGGTCTCTCCATTTTGATTACACATACGGAACTTTTCGATGATGTTGTCCTCCTTGAGTATAAACTTTCTAAAGTTTCTAGTTTTGATTACCTGGTCCTGTATAGCCAGAAGGAAACCCTCGGTCTCTACAAACAATACCCCTGATTTTTGCCAGTTCACTGAGGCACCGAAATCCACCTCTTCCGAATTCAGAAGTTTCGGGAATCGCCCATGCATTGTTTTTGAGAACCACACTTCACGCCTGTCATCCACCGCAGTCAAAGGTTTACCATGTAAGGTTTACACATGTACTTCCAAGATTTGACGGAGTGTAATTCTTATCCGCTAGAATTGCAGCATTATGCAGAGGATCAAGCGTCTTACTATGAAAATAATCATATAGCGCATTCACCTCCTTGTTGCATAGATTCTTTAGGTCCAGTAAGCCTCGACCCCCCTGCTTCCGCGGTAAGTACATGCGGGCAACCGATGAATTTGGATGATGTCCTCTGTGTTGGGTTAGGGTAGTGCTTGTCAATCTGTTGAGCACTTCAAATTCTGTTTGGGACCATGGTATTATACCAAATGAATACATTAGTACTGGAACGGCCCAGGAGTTGATGGCTTGAAACTTATTACCAGCATTAAGTTCCGAACGCAAGATCTTTTGACAATCTGTGTGAATACACATTTTGAATTGCTTGCTTAAGGGCATTCCAGTGGGGTAGGAGATGTTAATTTTAGGGCATATTTTGTAAGGAGATGTTAGTAGAGACTGATATTTAGCGAAATCTACCAATTTTGGAAAGTCAAAAAAATATCCGGGACGATTATAGCTGGAAAAAATACGATTCATATAAACAGATCCAACTGAATAACCGTTCAACATAGAAAGCTGAAACTTGGCATGAATATTCTTAATACATATACGAAAAGAACGACTACGAGTTATTTCTATATTTCGATTGTAATATTTCTAAAATAAAATCGGAAAGTCCCGGAATTTTTGTATCGAGAAAACCTCCATTTTGTATTGCCTGTGGTCAGGGTACAAATGTAGTTATCGACAAAAACTTCTAGTCGATTTTTGCGCGTATTCATAACGAAGACAATGAGCCCACTTGCAAGTCTCTAGAGTGATCATTGCGGTCGCTGGAGATGTTTGAATGCAAAAGCACACGGATCATAACAGATTCATCTCGGATCCCGCGTTTCATGACCTTGTTACTGCTGCTAGTTGGTGCGACGGAGCGCTGTAAACTAAATATATCCACACCTCTCGCCCCACCCGCCTGTCAGTTGACACTGCATGTAGAGCGCTGTTGCCAAGTAGGATACAAATAACACGTTGTACGAAATAGGAACCCAATAAAGAATGAATGGTGATACAGACAAAATTATAACATTTATGTTTTCATGTAATACATCATTACCTACTTTACTCTAAGAATCGTGTGTTTTAATACAATTAACCATTTTTTGTATGAAGATAAGTTACCTATGTCGTTCCATTCAGATCAGAATTCAATTCCAGTTAGCCTCACAGAATAAAAAGCATTCAATGAATATTCAAATTGTGCCTATTTGAAGAAGGCGCGACCGAGATGGCATTTCTTATAAACAGATAAACTCTTTACCGATTGGGCTTAGTGGCGTACCTTCCAGATTTCGGCCCCCCGCAAGATATCTTTCAGGGCCCTTCTAACCTTCTTATTTATTGACTATACCGTAAAAATCGGTTATAATATGTGCATCTTTTTGTGTTAATTTTTAAATACGTTATGACACATTTTCAATTTTATAAAATCCATAGGTCCAATTTGAGTCTCGCGTAGGCCCGGAAAAATGTCGAATTTCACTATAGAATTTAGTGCATTTTAACGCGATTTTATCACAACTTATGGTCTGTTTGATCATTTAAATTCATAAAATTACTATTATCATCATTACCATCGTGTATCGATATTTGATAATAATGGAAATTTTAGTGAATCGTACACTCTTATCGATTTTTGTTATATTTATGGTATTCCATTCAATCCAAATTTTAGTGTCCCCTAGCCCCCCCCCCCCCCCCCCCGCGAATGTGGGGGGCTGCAACATCGAAGTAACGCCAGTTATTGGGCTGTACATTCTTAAAATATTATAAAATATTGGTCTTGATTGCCATGCAAATTTGATTTGCATGTTCGATTCCCAGTCGGGGTGCGCGTTTTTATTTCGCAGGTTCCCTCTGAAAGTACCGTGCGGTGACGCTCGCTCAACAAGAATGATTCATGCCATGTATTCCTAGCAACTCGTGTCCTAACATTATTCAAAATTGCACGAAACCGAAAAGCCTTTATAAATATGAATTATTTTCATGTACACCCAACAAATCATAAAACGGTATTTGAACGAAACCGATTGGCTGCTGGTCATGTTCCTTGACAACCAATCCTTGTTATTATCAATGACATCAGAGCTCACCTACTAGAGGTAGATGATGAGTTAGCATAGACTTCATCGGACGATGCTGTAACATTTTTTTAGCCAATCCATTTCTTTCAAATACCGTTTTATCATTTGTTGAGTGATTTGTTCTTCGCCCCTGGGATATGTAGAGTGCATAATAGATAGCAACAAATATTTTGTGGCACTAATGGAATTGGAATATTGAGAATTCAGGTTCCTGCGCTGAGAAAGTTCATAATTAAACCGACCATAATCAATTTATGTCTTTTCTTCCAAGTATCAATGATTAATTCAGGTGTATATTCAGTGTCGAATTGGGGGGGGGGGGGGGGGGGGCAATGGCATTCTCCATGGGGGTATATTAATAGTTTCAACCTCCTATGGCTAATTTGTCCACTTCACCATACACCCATGAGAGATTTAAAAACAGTATGTACTATGTACCTAAAATAATATCATGTCCAGAGATTTTGTAAATTGGCCATTTGTCGAGAAAAAATAGACATAAATAGCGTAAAAATCGCGTAGAAATGCACCAAATTCATTTCTGACCTAGGGCTGTTCGCCCCGGACCCCCCGCATGGTGTTGGGGGCCCTCCCCCCAGACCCCCACCCCATCCATTGACATGGGGCAAGTGTTTTATTTTGTAACAAAACCAATTAGACCATTGGGTGTATATAATAAAGCCATACACCAAAGGTAATTTCCATATCTTATAAATTGAAATGTCTTTACAGTTACAGTATTTTCATCGAAGGAAGATTTTTTATTGTTTCCATATCAAAACAAAATTAAGTACATTATTGATATTGTGGTAGCTTACTTCTGGATGTGTGATGTTGTGTCAGTTTAAAATAACTAAAACACGAGAACACTGCACGGCATTACCTTCATACTCAAGGCCTATACTAATGATTTTTAATTTATTCATACCTGATAATTCATGTTATGTAATTCATGTTCATGTCATTGTATTCTTTTAGTTTTTTGATATTGTCATTTTATTATTCCTCAGTCGAATGGTTTACTTTGCTTGTTTTTGAGGATCACTATACCGCAATGTTTTATATGCTCGTGGACAAAATAAAGATACATACTTGAACTAGAACGTAATGAATGCTATTTGATACTAATGTTGTATCAACATTAGTGATTGTTCCCTTGATTGCTACAGTGCTGTCCTTTTGTCATTCCTTGTGCAGTACACGGATACTTCCTGATGTTTTATGTTTATAATATTATGTTGTTGACTTTAGAGAGGGAACTGCATTTGTAAAAAAATATATTTTCAATCGTGAACATCTAGGTAGGGTACACCTACATTTATCGCTGGCTTTATAACGTGTGATTCTTTACAGTAATTTATAATGATCTATATTACATGAGCGAAACAATGGTCCCAATCACAAATGCAAGGAGAGGTGACCGCAAGGGAACGAGCTCATTTAAATATTCTATAGATGAAGATATAATCGTGTGTCCTGTTAAGTATAGTCAAGTAGAGTTTTGGGGTATCTACCCCAACAATTACAATTCGTTGTTTCTACATTCTGCAGGTATGTTCATGGACTTCTGTCAGCTTTTTTGAAATAAAACCCGTAAATAAGTTGAGGACAGTAACATTTTGGTATGGTTTTACGAGAGAATGAGATAGGTACAAAAAAAATTGTGCGTGGAAATGTTGACCGAAAAACAAGCTTTTTATCTCGCGGCGACAAGGATGGTATCTGCCGGGACTAGTGAGATTCCTTGGTCGCAAAAGTTCCGTCGCATGAAAATATCTGTATAATCTTTCTTTGGCTGAGTTCATACTGGTTGTGACATAATAAGTAGCAAATATTAATGACATCAAGACTAATTACAGTAAGTAATAACTGGTGTGATGGATATACATTTAATTTTGTTGGTACCGACGTCATAATCATAATGAATATAGTATTTTTCAAAGAAGACATTGTTTTTATGTTATTTGCGGGGCCGTGCATTCAATCCTTTAATTTGTGAAGCATAACCAGACAGTAATTAGGACAACGTAAATTGTGTAAAATTCATCTTATAAAACAAATGGACGATAAATCCTGGATTTAATAAATAGCCCCAAATTAGGCTTCTTTGTATTTTGCGAGCTAAGTGAGTATTATTTTGATGCAGCTTTCATTACATCCTTTATAGAATACGTTCCATAATTGTACGTAATTGTATACCTAAAGAAAGTCAAAACTTCGATAGGTAATGAGAGGAGGAAGTGTTTCAAAAGAGGCTAAGGAGTAGTTTATTTGTGTCCCATTTCCAATTATGTAATCAGAATAACTAATATTTTTCTTTCATCTTAATTTATAAAATATAATCACAAAAATCAATCCTTTTACCCTAAACCCCCACTCAAGTGTGCCCAGAACAATTGTTAATTTACTCAATATATGACCCTCTTTAAAAAATATTTATAAGATCACCATTATGCGTGGAGTGGTAATAAAGATTGCCTCGGGCACATTACTTCGCTGCTGAGTGACAAAATTGCAACATTGCATTCTCGACTCGACTGCCGGCTCCAGCCGAGGCGAGGCTCAGCTTTCGAAGAAAAGGTCATAAATAAGCATGAATTCAAAACATTGACGATAAAGTGTTCTGGTTTCAAAACTGTCACAGAGGTGCTCTTTCAGTGGCTAACTGCGAGCGTCTGAGATTCAAAACAGACGTTCCTTGCTTTTAAAGAATGAGTGGAGGGGGGGAATTGGTCACGTGAGTCATATAATCACATATGGAAAGAGAAAATAACCCCTTCGCCCCCTATTTAGGAAAATATAAACAATGATATAAATCGCTGATCGCTGATTGGCTGTGGGAACCCCGTGACCTCACTATAATGGCCTTAATACTGGCGACTTTAGTTCTCAGTAATTGCTGCATTCCTAAATACTTGTAAGCCTCATTGTTCTTCAAACTTATACAATCTACAATCAATCTACAATCTTATACAATCTTACAATCTTATACAGCGCACTTATCAAGACCAAAGTCCATACAAATATCATTACTGAACCGTTTTATAACATCCACGAGTCTTTGGAGGGATTTACTATTAGGGACATACATTATCATCCATATAAAATAGATGCGTTATCTTAAGGTCCACACTAGTTTTCAGATCATAGCCAATCTCTGATGAATGCAACTGTCTACTTAGTGGATTTAAAGCGAGACAGAACCACAGAGGGCTCAGACTGTCTCCCTGGAATATGCCCCGTCAAATAGGTACAGGTCTGGTCGTGAAAGACAAATCATGGCCCGCGACGCTTAGAACTGTTTTCCACTGCTTCATACACGACTTCAAGAACTCTATTTGTTTGCGCCATTAATTTGTGTTTTCCCGCCTTTCGCTTTGACCTTGTGTGGTCATATCTTCATCCCTTATTTTCCCAGCACTTTGTGGCATGACCTTTCCTCATTCACTTATCCCTCGATTACATTCGAAGTAGGAGGTCACGGTCCTGCTCAGTTAGTTACCTCGTGGTATCGAAGCCAAAGTTCTTTTCGTTTGTTCGCCCCAGTGCGAAGAAATCTTAGTTAATGTTGAAGTGTAATCATTCACTATTTTCCAGTTTACCATTCCTTCTTTTACCCTCGTTGCAACGTCCTACCATCAACGCAATCCTGCACATGAACGGCGACGTCCAACAACATCGAGAACGACGCCGCACGACGCCGACCAGGGTAAGCCCTTTCTTTACCATACAGTCCACAAGCTCTCGTTTGTCTGGGACACAGCGCCCATTCATTCATTCTCAACCCATTACATTTTCTCAGGGACACATCGCCCTAACACTATTAGAGTTTCATCAATCTTGTACAGCTGCAGAGTCCGCAAGAGCCAGGAATGTGGCACCGAATCGAACGCTTTTTTATAGTCGATCAATGCAAGAGATATATTGCGTTTCTTGTGAGAGGCTTGACTTGTTGTAATCATATCAATCATAAGCTGTTCTTTCGTTCCTCGGGATCCTGTTCTACAACCGTTCTGTTCTGCTGTAAGTAAAGACTGACTTATCAAGTGATGTGATATTTTAGAAGTGATGACAGATGTTAATAGTTTGTACAGTGTGGATAGACATGTAATCGGCCGAAAGCTTTTTGGCAGAGTTTTGTCTTCACTCCTAGGTTTCATATAGGTGTTACCAGTCGCAAGAAATTCTGGAATTTCATCTACCCCCGACACTACCGATGGAATTGTACAGCCAGCACGGCATGGGCAGCTGTAAAATACTTAATCCAGAAATTGTGTAACTTATCCGGACCAGGAGCCTTCCAGTTATGTAACTTCTTTGCTGCTCTCTTGACATTATCTGTTGTTCTTTATTAGAATTTGTATTAGATTATTATTACTTCCTTTTATTCACAAAATTACAATTGCACTTTGGTTTCATAATGCATGGCACCGGTAACTACCCAAATCACTTAGGTGCCAACATTTAACACTACAGTATAAAATACAACAATTTGTGAAAATGAACCTAAAAAATGACATAAATCTAAAAGTGTCACTAAAAATCTCTACATAAGTCTCCTAATAATATAACAAGGAATGTGAGCCCGGAACTTTCTGCAGACATGTGTGGAAGTTCTTGCTGATCACCAGTTGCACCAATGACTATAGGGACAACACAAGTCTTCATCCCCCACATCCTCTCAATTTCAATCTGAAGGTCTTTGTACTTGGTCTTCTTTTCAGCCTCCTTCGATGTTATGTTGTAGTCTGAAGGGATTGCTACATCAATTAAGACACAAGTCATCTTCTGGTGATCTCTAATAATGATATCCGGCTTGTTGTGGGGGATGGTGCGATCCGTGTGTACTTGCGTGTCCCATATAAGCGTGACATCTTTGCTACTTGTGATGCTCTGCGGCTTGTGATCATACCAATGTTGAGATACGGGAATCAGAAAGTGTTCACATAGATCCCAGTGCAATCGTAGCGACACGGTTGTGCCTATACAAATATTCATTGGCTGCAAGTATGGAGCAAGAGCAGTGGCGTATCTTCAGCTAAGGGGGCCCCCGGGCAAAAACAAAATGTGGCCCCCCTCCCCTATTCCTCATAATACAATAATACATGCCACTTTTAAAAAGAGAAACTCACCTAAAATGTCATTCGTCTGGCTTTTGTTTCTGCGAATACTTTGATGACGTGTCAAAGTCGTAGGAGATGAGCTTCATCGTGCTCCACTGACAACACACTCAAGCCTCGCAAACGTTCTTGTCCCATTGTACTTCTGAGATTGATTTTTATAATTTTTAGTTTTTAAAATGATCTTTCAGCAGTAGCAACTGTAACGGGAATTGTTAAAAAAAAAAAGCATCAGGGCAGTACCATGAGATACTTATACCATGGGGCAGTACATACATCCGGAAAACTGGCCGAAAGCGCAAAAAAAATTCTATCATAATCAGGTGAGCTAGTTTTTTCACTGTCGAACACTTTGAAATTCCGTCTTTTAGACAAGATTGTAGTTTTATTAGCTCAGTCGGAAAACTATCACTGATATCTTCTTGATACGTATCAACAAGTCTACGGGCCTGATTGTAACGCTGGTCTTCGGACAACTCGTCATTTAGCAAGCTAGCTGAAGCCAATTTATTGTGTAAGGAAAGTTGTTTGGACAGTTTTAAATAACTATTAACTTGCGAAACTAGAAGAAATGTTGAAACAAGCGCGGGTGGAGTATGGACAAATATCACTTCAGCACTTTTTCAACTACGTCTCACAACGGTCTCACATAGGCAACGTATTGAATATTGATGCCCGAGATAGTTCAACGAATTTCGTGATTTATCATATAGCCCAGTAAAGCAAAAAAAGAGCTGAACCCACCACTAATTGCAACAGAAGGTTTTTATTTATTTATTTATTTATTTATTTATTTTGTCTTTTATTGATTGCACAACGATACATACAAAGTACAATCAATATGGCGAGGTTCCACCTCAGTGGCTCTTCCACCTAACCATAATTACAAGTATAATACACATTGCATTTAATTATTAAAAATTAATAAAAATAAACACAACATGAGTCAATAGCAAGTTATAAAATACAATAAACTTTTTTATTATATGAATCGATTTAGAAAAATGCCCTCTACAACATACGACGCTAAGAAACGCTAAGAAAACGCTAATAGAGCTATTTATGTTCATTTAGAATGGTGAACAATTCTGCCAAGTTTCGTCAAAATCGGAGTTACATGAAACAATTTTTTTTTGGAAGATGGAAATAACATGGGAAATTAATTTAAAAATTGATTAAAAGGTACTTCCGGCACTAGGATTCGCAAGTATTTTGGATATGTTGTAGAGGGCAATTTTCTGAATCGATTCATGTATTAAAACCTCTGTTGCAATTAGTGGTGGGTATAATCACAAAATTACTGGACTAATATGTTACATATAATTACATGCTTCGAGGTTTTTCCAGCTGTTAAAAAAGCGCGAGAAACGAACTGGAAAGTAGGTAAACAATATATCGTTCGAGGCCCCCCCCCCCCCCCCCCTCCCCCTCAACAATAACGTTCGCATGAATCATTGTCAATCATGGTTTTATAGCTAGAGCGCAAAGCCAAAGTGAAAACCTTTTCCATCTCAAAAATTTTTAAACTTCTATATTTTACAAATGTATATAAAAATAAAGCTCAGGGGGCCCCCGGGATTTGTCAGGTCCTCCCGGGCGGTAGTTACGCCACTGAGCAAGAGGACATAATATGCTCAATGGTCTTATCTCTAGTTTGACATAATCTGCATTTAGCGTCACCTCTGGTCTTCAATGTGTGCTTTTCATAATATCTTGTTCGTAGAACTTGGTTTTGGGCTGCCACTATTAGTCCCTCTGTTTCGCCTTTTAAATTTGCCTTTTTGAGCCAAGCGTAGGTGGATGTTTTATCATATGCAGGGTTATCAACTTTTCTTACTTGCTGTCCATGCATTGGCTTTTCTCCCAACTCTTCTCCGCTTCTCTCAGGATTTTCGTTTTCAGTGACTTTTTAATTGAGCGAGCGAAGCGAGCGTCTCCTTTTGGCTCTTCTGGCACGGACCTCTGTTTTTTTTCTGTTACCTGACTGTATACAGGTCAGAGTTTTTCTTCGATCGAGCTGAAATTTTGCACACATGTGGAGACAACCTTTTCTGTTTGCAGACCCCAAATTTTTTTGAAATCCATTTATTGGCTAAAATTTAAATAAACATCTCCTGATGGTAGGTTGAAAAATGAAACTGGTCTTCGATAAATCTGATCAAACTCATATTTTGGCTACACAGGTCAGAGTTTTTCTTTGATCGTGCTGAAATTTTGCACACATGTAAAACCAACCTTCTCTGTTTGCATACCATAATTTTTTTTGAAATCCATTCATTGGTTAAATTTAAATAAATATCTCCTGATAGGCTGAAAAATGAAAACGGTCTTCGATAATTCTGATCAAACTCATATTTTGCATGATCATTAAGACCAATATTGTCTCTTATTTTTCAAAATTTCATCCCAATCAGTTAAGAACGTATGAACGTATTGTAATTTTTAATATCTGTCAGTAATGAAGTATCGAAAATATGAATGTTTTCCAGTGCCAATTGAATTGATTCTGATTTGCATTATGAACCAGGTGCTTAGATGCTTTTTTAAAGTTTCGATGAAAAGCATATACTTTTAAGTTGATATCATCATCAATTCAATATGGAATGGATGTATATGTTTTCTGTGCGTTGTGTACGCATTTCCGGTTCGTGAATTTGCACGTACCCGTGCTCGCTCATCAACGCGTTACACGGAACGTTTTCCTAGTAGACTTAACTTTTTCGAGAAGAAGAGCATCTTCTTTTAGATCAATCAACAGTCATTTACCCTTGAATTTGATAGCCAACCCATTCAGAGATTTTGTAACAGGTCTTCTTAAATCGTGATTTCTTACCATCGTCAAGAACCTGTCCTCTGTCTTATGTCGTAGGTAATATTCAAGGGCAACAATTGCTGTTTTGTATGATGTTGATATCTCCATCAATCCTCTTCCTCCATTCTCTCTTGGTATATACAATCTGTTAACATTAGATTTAGGGTGATACATCCTATTGATGGTCAATAATTTTCTTGTTTTTCGATCTAATTTCAATATATCTTCCTGTAACCAATCGAGCACTCCAAAACTATAGTGCAGCACCGGCAATGCATTTTCTCCTATAGCTAATAAATTATTTCTTCCATGAAGTTCACTTTCAAGTATTTGTCGGACCCTTTTCTTGTATTCTCTAATCACTCTTTCATTCATCAAAGAATTTTGAATGCCATTTCCCTCTTCAATTCCTAGGTATTTGTACGTGTTATCCCCTAGACTTTGAATTACATTATCTTCATCCAAATGCATGTCCTCAGTTGTAACCAGTTTTTCTCTAATCAAGGTAGCTTTTGCACACTTTTCCAGACCAAAATTCATACGAATATCGCTGCTGAATGTCTCGACTATTTCAATCATACTTTTCAACTGGACAACTTTCTTTGCAAATAGTTTCAAGTCGTCCATATACAACAAGTGATCAACTTTCTCAACTTCCCGTGCTAACATATATCCATGTTTTGATTCATTGTATTGCTTTGACAGCGGTACGAGACACATACAGAATAACAATGGAGAAAGAGAGTCCCCTTGGAATATACCTCTCTTGATGTGGAACGGGTCAGTTGTTATTGTACTTCTCGTACTATGCAGTGTCATGCGTGTGCTCCATTTTGTCATTATTTCTTCGCAAAAATAAACTAAGCCGGGATTAATGTGGCACATGCGCAATACAGTTATAATCGCGCTGTGTGGAACGCTATCGAATGCCTTCTTATAATCGATCCAATCTACACTCAAATTAGTCTTCCTCTTCTTGCAATCTTCATAAATTGCCTTACTCAACATTAGATGATCTTTGCATCCATATGTACCAGAACCACACCCCTTCTGTTCAAGGGGCATTAATTGGTGCTCATATAAAAATGATTGAATTCTAGTACCTAGTAAGTATGGTCGTCAATAACTTGTAGGTTGTTGATAAGCAAGTGATTAGTCGGTCGCTCTTAGGATTACTGGTTATCTGGGATTTTGGCACTAAAGTCGTTCTTCCTTCTGTCATCCATGTTGGAATAATATCAGGATGCATAAATATATCGTTGAATACTCGAGCAAGGTGTTTATGTGCACATGAAAACTGTTTTAGCCAGAAATTCTGTATCCCATCAATACCAGGAGATAAAAACTCGAAACAACTCTAGGAACTACACCAGTACTGCGTTAAATCAATACAACAAACTGCACAATATTTTTGTCGTCATCGGTCAAACGCATCCAGCAGAATGCCTAGGGGCATTGACTGGCTTTGTTTGTGGGTTGCTTGATAGAGGGCGTTTGTGTTTAATTGTTGACTAAACCCACAGATAGTGCTAGTTGTGTCGTGCTGGGGATGTTGTTTTGACAGTTGAGTTGACAAGGGGCTGGTGTCTGAGGTCATCATTATTCAGTAGGCACCGGACGAAGCGAGTCGCAGCACTCGCGAAATATTGTGCAGTTTGTTGTATTGATTTTAACGCAGTACTGGTGTAGTTTCTAGAGTTGTTTCGAGTTTTTAATTATCATTACCCAGTATATTATCTTCGTAATTTTTTAATCCAGGAGACTTCCAGTTTGCAGCACTCCTAATGGCGATTGATATTTCTTCACTTGTTATGTCTTGCCAATCCATAATAGGAATATCATCTGTCCCTTTCTCAAATTCATTAATCCACTCAGCATCTTCTATCCCATCTTCCAATATACCCCTACAATAAAACTCAATCTCTTTTTTTGAGGGAGGATCATTGACTACTATTTGCCTGTTACCAAGCTCTCTGTAGAATCTCTTCTTGTCTTTAGAGAACAGCTTGTACTGTCTAAACTGCAGCACTCTCTTCCGATAACGTCTGAGTCTTTGAGCCTTGGCGAGTATCTTCTGTTTTAGCATCCCTTCAACTTCTAATAATTGTTTGTCAACTCTAATATTAAATTTGGAATATAATACATGTTTCTTCCTCTCAATTTTCTTGGACTTGTTTCCAATCTTAACCTCATGAATAGTTGACAGCGACTTTCTCCACTCTCTAATCTGTTTCTCTATTCTCTTTTCCTACTTTGGTTTTGAAGCATGGTTTACTGTTGCTTGTTTCTCTCTGCTACCAGTCATATCATTCAATACTAGTCCAGAAGCATATACCCAACAATTAATCTCTGTAAGAGTATATAATTTATCATCTAGAATCTCCAAAAGGGTTATGTTAACAGATTTTATAATCTTACAATTTCGCTTGTTCATCCATATTTTGCGTAACTTTAATCGTTGGTTTATGTCCTCTTGACTTACATTGCCAAATGCACGTCTTATATTACCCTTGATCTCCTCTCTTAAGCCCGTCTTCCATCATTGCGATGTTTTCGTCGCAATGTTGCTTTGCGGCACGATTTTTCAGTCACCGTCTTCCATGAATGCGATGTTTTCGCCGTCGCGTCATGTATTTCCGACTCCCCCATTTGTCCAGAGGTTGTTCAGCGGTAACCGCGCATGCGCACAACGCTGCGATAGAAAATCGCTGCGTTGGTTGTTGAAGTTGGTTCTACTTTCAGCGACGATCCGCAGCGATTCTCGTGACGTCATGCGATGCTGCGATTCGAGCGCTGATTGGCTGAGAGACCACGTTGCGGCTGCGAATTCGCATTGCGATGAAAAAACGCAATCATGGAAGACGGGCTTTACCTCATCAGCATCCCCATCGTCTGCCACAATGTCCGGTGAACTTGTTTGCTGGCTGCTGACTAGAGCATCATGATCGCCTTCAGAGTTAACTGAACAAGGAGAACTCTCATCAACACCTAGATGCGCAGATTGTCTACTCGCAGTGTTATCTTGGTCTTGGTGGTCTTGAGAGATTTCTTCCAACACTGAGCGCAGAATTCCATCCAATTCGTCTTCATTCAATTTCTTAGATTTCTCGATGTATCGTCTCTGAGAAGCCAGCTTGTTAGTATCCATTCCCTGTCGAGCATTTGGATTTCTCTTCCTCCACAATTTAAAGGTTTGTGTGAGATTTCCAGTTCCACTTGATTTAACTATATATAAATGACACCAAATTAATTCTAAATTATTCTCCTTGGTCCACGGATGTCTCTTTGTAAATGTGACAGAAGATTTATCGACAAGATTTATTGACTCCTTGATCCAGGGCTGCTTTGAGTCGCCTCTATGCAGTGACCTGGCATCTCAAATTCCAAGGCGTTCTTCCTCCGTTTTTCTAATGAATCTTCTAGCGATTCAAAATCAATTTCTTCAAAATACTAAAATATTTTCATAATACTTATTATTATTATTAAACTTAGACATTAAGAATTATTGACTTGAGCTGAAAATATGCTTGTACATTTTAACTTGTATGTTCTGTTGTCTCCCCTACTAAAATATCCTATAGTTTTCTACAGCAAAATCGAAGTATAATACTATAGTAAAATTTCTATAGGAAACTTGAGGATTATTGACACTTACTACAGTAGAATTACTACAGAAATTATCCTACAGTTTATCGCAGTATACTGCTGTACTTTTGCTTCAGTTACTTTACTATAGTTTACTTTAGTATTATTACTACAGTACATTTGGCAAAATAAAACGTTAAAATTTCATAAAAAAATAAAATTTTATATATTTATGAGCATTTATTTGCATTCGGGTAACCTCTTCTGAAGTATTGGACAAGGTTTGATTACACATTTCAATGATAAAACAGTGGAACCGCCGTGCCTTGAACTTGCGATCTCGTGGTCCGTAGTCGAGCGTCTTACCGAGTAGGCCACCGGTGCAGACAAGACTTAGCTGCGCTAATAGTGATCATATTGAGTTTTCATATAAGTGAACATATTTATATTATTTGGTGGATCATTAAATTGCTAATAAAATATGAGAAACGATCAATATTAAGATTTATTTATAAAGTAATGGGATCTGTGATATTTCCCCCATAAAATATATCAGCTCACGCTCTGTAGTATAATTACTATAGTTTATTTTACTAGGTGGTGAGGTGCAAATTTTCTAAGTCAATAAGTATTCGTTCTGTAGTTTATACTTCATGCTGGCGCCGATCAGCATTCTATCAACTCTGATCTAAGCTTCCTTGTTCTATTTGCATTCTATTAACTCTGATCTAAGCTTCCTTGTTATATTTTACTTTTTCTCTCTATAATTTACCTTGCTTTTATTCCTTGATTGTTACTTGTCTTGCACTTTCAATGTACCTACATGTTTGCTTTTCTCTGTCCTTTTCAATTATAAATATTATGTAAAATTACTGTCAATAAAACCTATTATACTCCAAAACTAGATACAGTCCACTCTCTCACTTCTTACGAATCAAACATTGGTCCCAATGAGCCGGAGTTTTCTACCAGAATCATCCCCAGCATTGCAGTAAGTTTTATCTCTCATAATGTTGAAACAACAACGTCAAAAAGACTTGCTGATGGCAAAGCGAGAAGGTGTTCTTGCCTCTGTTCGACGGACTCTTGATGCGTTCAAGATCATCTCCGTAGACAAAGTAGTGCACCACAAGACCCGCTTTGAAGAACTGGATCAAATGAAAGCTAAATTCGAAGCTCTTCAAGAAGAGATAATGACGCTCAACACTCAACTTGAAGCCAGCATTGACGCCCTACCTGTCGACTCGGTTCAAGCTGATTTCGAGGACATTCTTTGTCAAGCTCCTATCATTTCTTCTCCTGTTGTGGTACCTCAGGTAGTTAACTCTTTACCACCATCAAAGAACCAACCTTCTCTGGGGACATGGCAACGTGGACCGACTTTCATGCTTTGTACACCTCTCTTATTCATGAAAATCAGTCACTCAACAACATTCATAGGTTTCATTATCTCCGTTCTTCTCTCAAGGATTCTGCTTTGTCAACCATTAGCATATTTCAAATCTCAAATGATAATTACATTCATGCATACAATGCTTTGCGCTCTCGTTACCAAAACAAGCGTTTGCTAGCTTCTTTGTACATTCAACAAATATTAGACTTCACTCCCATGAAGACTAATAGCTATGCTAAGTTGCAACACTTTCTTCAAGTGCATCGCAACTCTGATGTCGCATTGTAAGCACTCGAAATTTCTGACTTGTCAGATTTTCTATTGTTGTCTTTGACTAGCAAATCTTGATCCTCAAACTCGAAAGAGTTTCGAGACAAAGCATGCATCTTCATCCATGCCTACATATAAACAGCTAATAACGTTTTTGGATGATACTTCATGTACATTAGAACCAGAAAAAAACACTCCGTGTAAAAAAGGCAGCCAAGTCACTTTACTTTAAAAAAAAATCAACACCGAAAAGGAGTGATATCAAAAAAGGAGCCAAGTCAATGACATTTCCAAATATTTAATCGTATTTTTGAAATAAAAGAATAAACACCGAGAACTTAACAAAAGGACTTGGCGCATCGTTTTTTTAAAGACATCATTCTATCCTATAAGTGGACAGAAATTTACAAGAAGGTACATTTTCCTCTTTCTATAAGAGCCAGAATCTATAAATATCAATATCAATTTTATTAGTAATGGCTATTTTATAGTTTTGTCAATAGCGATAGAAGAAAGATTTCATGCTTTAATAGATAAGTAATATAAGGGTGGAAGAATTAAATAATAATTGGAAGTGGGCTCATACATGTTATAACTAACTAGTTACATAATTTGATCTTGACTGAAGGAAATCATGAAACATTGTCAAATAATAACTAACTATCTATGGAACACTATTATATATTTTTGAAGTGTCAAGTGTATTAAGATAATTTTTTTAATATAAATTCAATGTGACGTCACTGTGTACTTTGTGAAATGTATTGTTCTAAAATGTGGATTAATTGAAATGTATTTCATGATGCGAAGGTATAACGCACGAGACTTAATTATGTTGACCACGAAACAATATTACGAAGATAACTATTGTGTATTTATAGAAAACATAGGCAACAAGTTTAATCGCGTATATATTCAAATAGAAAATATTTTACAGTAGGTATGTATAATATGTAATTGAAAGATGTTTCCCTAAGATGTTTCCCTACGATTGTATATAAATGGCATATGCTTATGAATAGAAAAATGTCTTTAAAAAAACGATGCGCCAAGTTCTTTTGTAAAGTATTTCTCGGTGTTTATTCTTTTATTTCAAAAATACGATTAAATATTTGGAAATGTCATTGACTTGGCTCCTTTTTTGATATCACTCCTTTTCGGTGTTGAATTTTTTTAAAGTAAAGTGACTTGGCTGCCTTTTTTACACGGAGTGTTTTTTTCTGGGATATCACTTCTTTTGTTAGTTTATTCATACTGCTTGTAGCACATGTCCGAGCAAGGACTAATTTCTTTAAAAAAATACGCCTCAAACGATTTGGATAGGTACTAAGAAAAGTTGCGTTTGGTAAAGGATTAAAATGATTATCCAAGAAGAAAAGCTAAGGTTTCGTACCAATCGGTCCAGCCGATTTCGATATATGCCGCCACTTCCGGTTTCGAAATAGCGGCCGAAAATAATGTCGTCTTGAATTCATAATTATAAGTCCTACAAAATTACATAATTTGATTGCAATCGGTACAGTTGTTTTCGATATATAACGTCACTTCCGGTTTTGAAATGGCGGCCGAAAAAAATGTCTTCTTGAATTCATAATTATTAGTCCTACATTTTTCCAAAACTTGGTTGCAATTGGTACAGCCGTTTTCAGTATATGACGTCACTTCCGGCTTTAAAAATGGCGGCCGAAAATAATGTCGTCTTGAATTCATAATCAATAATCATATGTCCTACATATTTACATAATTTAGTTGCAATCGGTACAGCCGTTTTCGATATATGACGTCACTTCCGGTTTTAACAATGGCAGCCGAAAATAATGTCGTCTTTAATTCATAATTATTAGACCTACACATTTCCTTAATTTGGTTGCAATTAGTACAACCGTTTTCGATATATGACGTCACTTCCGGTTTTAAAAATGGCGGCCGAGAACACTGCAACCTTGAATTTATAATTATTTACAATGTACGTTTACTAATATCTATTAAAAAGTATAAAGTGGTGAATTTAGTGTCATTTAGCATATTTATGACGTAATTTAGCATATTTATGACGTTATTTCCGGTAGGGTAATAAGAAAACAATCTAGTTTTATCTAGTTGATACTTTATGAACGACCATCTGAATTCTTATCCCTATATTTCCGTAAAATCGGTCATGCCGTTTGTAATATATGACGTCACTTCCGGTTTCATTTAGTGGTTCCTGCCGCCATTTCCGGTACCGTTAATTTGTTTATTCATTTTTCACAATTGATTTTTCAAATAAATAGCAGAATGAATACGCAGGAGCTAGTTCAGTTGGAATCGGTACAGGCGTTTTAGATATATGACGTCACTTTCTGTTTCAGGAATGGCGGCCGAGAACACTGCAACCTTGAATTTACAAATTATATTGTCTATGTTACAATGTAATTTAATTATGTATGTATTTTAAGTATAATTTGTTGAAATAAGTTAAATATTGCGTATTTATTACGTCACTTCCGGTTTAGAAAATAAGAAAATAATATTTATTTTTTGATACTTCATATGACCATCTAAATCGAATGGCGCTAATTTCGTTCTAATCGGCCCAGACGTTTTTGAGATATGACGTCACTTCCGGTTAAAAAATGGCGGCACAAAAAATCACAAGAGGCAAGGTATCATCAGACGCCAAAAGTGCACATGTGGTAAAAGTTTCAGGTTGATCGCTTCAGCCGTTTAGGCTGTGGCGGTGACAGCAACTTTTCCTGATATCATCATCATCATCATCATCATCATCAGAATCAGAATCAGAAAGTGGTGTAATTTTATGTATTTTACGGCCCTCTAGCTCGCTAATGGCATAACCTATTGTTCCCAAATTTGGTTTATGTAGTGGGGTGGGCCATAGTTCGAAATTAAGATATTTCGCAACAATGTGAGATTTTCCAATTTTAAGATCCAGTAGGCCGAAAATGCCATGTTGTTTCTTACAGTAAAAGTGTTTGGTCTGCTCCTCAGTTAATTAGGCATTTATGGTATGTTGAGTGATTGTGAGAGTACAGTACGACTTGGCTGGGTGGAGCGACCGCTCCACTAGATTCACTGCTCGTCTCTGACAACCCTCAAGAGGTTTTTGAACAGAAACCCTCTGCGAGAACCTCCAACCATCAGTCTTGTCCGATCTGTAAGAATGCTCATGCTTTGTCTAAATGCTGTGTTTATTCAGCAATCTGTGTCTGATAGATACGTGACATTGAAGAGATTAAGTAGTTGCTTCAACTGTATGGGGAAACATTCAAGAACTCAATGCAAGTCAAAAGGTTCCTGTTTTAAGTGTCGCAGCAATCGTCATCACACGTTGTTGCATCCTGAAGATGGTACTACACCGACTACTGGTTCTACAAGCTCTACTCAGCACGGAGAAACGTGCGTGGCGGAGAACTTGTCGTGTCGCGTCGGCTCAACTCCGTCCAAGCAACGTGTCGCTCTGCTTGGTACATTCAGATTCAAGATCCAAGATGCTGCTGGCAAGTATCAGCCCATTCGTGGCGTTGTCGATTCAGGCTCTCAAGTGTCTGCTATCACTCTCTCGTGTGCTCGCCGTCTTGGACTCAAGGTAGAACCTAGTCATACTCTTCTCTCTGGCATAGGCCAATCATCTGCAAATGTGCATGGAAATGTTCATTGTGACATTGGCTCTCGTGTCAATAATGACTTTCATCTCAGTGTTCAGGCACTCGTCCTGTCCGCAATCTCTAATCGCCTTCCTTCATGCTCAGTACCAATCGAAGTATTTGAACGTTATCGTGGTCTCTCGCTTGCCGACGATAGCTTTCATCTCCCTGATCAGATCGACTTTCTCCTCGGTGCTGATTTGTATCCGGATATTCTCAGCAGGAATGGCGATGTAGTCATTGGAGGCACTCCTTCTGCCTTCAATACAATGTTCGGATGGGTAATTCTAGGCTTAATGTCCATCTTAGGATTGGAATCTCAGTCCTCGCCCTCTCTTCTTACCTGCACCACTGGTCCTTTGGATAGAACTCTTCGACTTTTCTGGGAAGCAGAGGAAGTTTGCCGTCCTCCTCAGCGCGATCCGGATGACCTACACTGTGAAGATCATTTCGTCTCTACTCATCAGCGTGACGCAAGCGGACGTTATTCTCTTGCTCTACCATTCAAGACTTCAAGATCCCCTCTAGGCAGCAATCGTTCTGTGGCGCTCCAGAATTATCTTAGTCTTGAACGACGTTTGAAGCGAATCCCTGAGCATGATGCTAATTATCAAGCATTCATGCAAGACTATGTTCAATCTCTTCACATGACACCTGCTCTTGTTCCATCAAACTATGTCATCCCGCACCATTGCGTGCACAAGGTAACAAGTTCCACCACTAAACTTCGAGTTGTTTTCAATGCGTCAGCTTCTGATGAGAACGGCGTATCTCTCAATCAACAACTCATGGGTGGTCCAAAACTTCAGCGTGATCTTCCTGGGATTCTCATAACTTTTCGTACTCATTCCATCATGGCTGATCTTCCCGAACCTCGTGTGCAATTGTCCCGAGCGTTTGCTCATGTAGGAACTGAATTTGCGGACCCATTCTTAGTCAAAACAAGCACTCGTCGCAACGCTCCGACCACTAAGGGCTATCTTTGCCTCTTTGTGTGTATGGCGGCTAAAGCTGTCCATTTGGAAATGGTATTTGAGCTCACAACAGAAACTTTCCTCGCATGTTTTGATCGATTTCTTTCTCAACGTGGTCTCCCAAATGATATTTATTCTGATTGTGGTCGTAAATTCGTCGGCGCAGCCAGACAATTAAGCTACGTATTTACTTTTTTCTTCAATCTGAGACGTCTCTTTGTGACGCGCTCACTCTTCGAAAGATCTCATGTCATTTCAATCCACCTTATTCCCCCAATTTTGGTGGGTTATGGGAAGCGGGAGTAAAATCCGCCAAATCTCTTTTACACCGCATTCTTTCGGACTCTCCTCACACCTTTGAAGAGTATGCTACTTTGTTTGCACGCATAGAGGCTGTTCTCAATAGTCGCTTCCTTTGTGCCAACACTTCTGACCCTGCTGAAGGTCCGGATTACCTAAGCCCAGGACATTTTCTAATTGGAAGTCCTCTCATTTCTCCTCCTGAATCCACTTTTCCAGACAACATTGCATACTTGTCACGTTGGCACCGGACGTGCGCCAGTTACACCAGATGTTTTGGTCCCGGTGGTCACGCGAATACGTGCACACTCAAATGCAGCGTGGAAAATGGACCAAAGCTACTTCCAATCTTCAAGTAGGTGATGTAATTTTTTCTTTGGAACCTTTGTCTTGGCAAATTGGACGAGTGATCGAGCTACATCCCAGTCGTGACGGAGTTGTTCGTGTCGTATCAGTACGCACCAGCTCTGGAGTTTTCACTCGACCAGTGAATCGTTTAGTCTCTCTTCCTATTTCATAAAGCTTATGTTTTCTTTCCTTGATAATTTTTTTCCTTTTTTCTAAAATTAATTTCTTCAATTTGGTGAGCGGTATGTTGGCGCCGATCTGCATTCTATCAACTCTGATCTAAGCTTCCTTGTCCTATTTGCATTCTATTAACTCTGATCTAAGCTTCCTTGTTATATTTTACTTTTTCTCTCTATAATTTACCTTGCTTTTATTCCTTGATTGTTACTTGTCTTGCACTTTCAATGTATGTACCTACATGTTTGCTTTTCTCTGTCCTTTTCAATTATAAATATTATGTAAACTTACTTTCAATAAAACCTATTATACTCCAAAACTAGATACAGTCCACTCTCTCACTTCTTACAAATCAAACACTTTACTTTACTACAAATACTATAGTAATTAGGGTATTGGGGTAAATATACTACAGCGTGATGTGGTGCAAATTTTCTAAGTCAATGAAATGAAAATTCTGTAGTTTATATACCTTACTCTACTACAAATACTGTAGTAAAAAGTCAATGAAGTACATATACTTCAGAGTATATACTACTGTAAACTACACTAAAAATCGGCTGTTGTAAACATACTGTAGATAACACTTTTCTTTACTTCAGATACTATAGATTTTCAATGAAGTGTATTATATACTATAGAACTTACTATACTTAGTAAACTTATTTTGTCTGTAGTCAAAGTACTCTAACTATATACTTCGAATTACTACAGTGAAGTACTTTCCCTAAAACTTTACTATACTATACTGCAGTATATATCGTCTGTAGTAAAAACACTAAAGTACATACTTTGAATTACTACAGTAAAATATATTTACTCCAGAGTAAAAAACAGTCTATTTAAGCTGTAGTAAAAATACTGTAGTTTATACTTTAGTTTACTACCGATACTGTAGAATTTACTTCTGTAATTTATAGTACGTTTTTGCATGTACTTCAAGTACTAAAGCACATACTATAGTTTACTACACGTTATCTAGTGGAGCGGTCGCTCCACGCCAGCCAAGTCGTACAGCGCGCGCACACTCTTATTTAAAAAGGCTGGAGCAACCCACTTTTACTGTAAGCATCAAAGTGGCATTTTCGGCCTACTGGATCTCAAAATTGGAATATCTCACATTGTTGCGAAATATCTTAATTTCGAGCTATGGCCCACCCCACCACATATACCAAATTTGGGAACAATAGGTTATGCCGTTTGCGAGCTAGAAGGCCGTGAAAACAGTGAAATTGTACGGCTTTCTTCAGATGATTATTATTATTCTTAATCATCTTCCAATAAATTCCGCGGTCTCCGCCACAGCCTAAACGGCTGGGTTGATTGACCCGAAATTTTCACCACATATACAGCTCGTCTGCCTGATGATACCTCGCCCTTATGAATTTTTTGTGCCGCCATTTTGAAACCGGAAGTGACGTCATATCTCGAAAACAGCTAAACCGATCGGAACGAAATTTGCGCCAATCGATTCAGACGGTCCTCTATACGAAATAACAATAGTGAAATTAAAGTTTTCTAATTACTGAAACCGGAAATGACGTCATAGTTTAGCGAAATCTGCCTAAATTCACTTCCCCTTTATATAAAAACCAACTACATATTCAGAAGGCTTATAATGAAATATTAGTATTTATATACATTTTAATACAATGTGTAAAAGCTTTCAGCCGCCATTTTAAAAACCGGAAGTGATGCCTTATCTCGAAAACGGCTGGACATATTGGAACGATGCTTTCGCAATTCCTCATGGCATATCACTTTAAGTTTATATTTAGCTCCAAACAATATTTTTCTTAGAACTAATTCGGAAATAGCGTATTTTTTTAAAGGAATTAGTCATTGTTGCCCCAATAAGTTTTACAATTTGTGTAAATAAACTAAAAAAATAAGTGATATCCCCATAAAAAACACTCCGTGTAAAAAAAACAGCCAAGTCTCTTCAACTAAAAAAAAATTATGAAATCTAAAAATTCTGCACTGAAACGTAGTGATATCAAAAAATGAGCCAAGTCAAAACTTTATTTGAAAATTAAAAAATACTTGGCGCATCGTTTTTTTAGGGCATTGTAGGTATACTATAAGTATATGTATTTATATCTAGCCTATACTTCTAAGCTATTTATATACACGATGCGCCAAGTATTTTTTAATTTTCAAATAAAGTTTTGACTTGGCTCATTTTTCGATATCACTACGTTTCAGTGCAGAATTTTTAGATTTCATAATTTTTTTTTAGTTGAAGAGACTTGGCTGTTTTTTTTACACGGAGTGCTTTTTATGGGGTTACAGAATACTTTGAAATACTTCAAAACATACTATAGGAAATTTTTCTAAGGCTTCTTATAAGATAAATGTCTGCACATCCAAACAACATTGTTTCAACATGTTTGTAAATATGGGTAATATGACAATAAAAATTACTCTACGTAGTACCTTGGAGGTGGCTATTCTGTGGCCCGCTGCCTCGATGTGAGCTGCGATGGAAGGCAGAGTAGGGCGATCTTCTTCGACCTCCAAGATGTTCAGTTGCGGGACACCGGAATTCTCAGCCACGAGTTGCAGCGTCGTGGAGATGAAGTCGCCAACACTCTGCCAAATACATCATTACCTCCATTTTATTGTTCACCTGACTTATTAACATTTTCAGTAGATGATTTTACTTTTATGTGAGTTTCAATGATTTTGCATTTTTTTTACTGTTTTGATTATTTTTTTATGTTGTTCTTTTTGAGTTTTATTCTGATGTTTTGACTTTTTAAACTTTCTTTTTTGTTTTAATTTTTTTAAATTTTAAGCTGTCGTGTATTTTTTCCTTGCTTAACATGTCGAATTGTACGCTGACTTTATTTAGCTGTACACCCCTCGGATGATTTTCTTCATATTACATAATATGTTGATGTTATTTTATAATATGGTGTTTAACCTCAGACTGTTCTGCAGCTTGGCTAATGGTGACGAATGAATGATTAGGTTGTCTTGTTCTCTTTACCAGTTGATGGAAAATGTTTACCTAGAGTAATAGCAAATTTATCCAACACGGAAATGTTATTGTAACATTTCTACGTACTAAATATTACATCGTCCAGTTAGGAGAACCAGGCGACCCATGTAAAATTAGCCTATTTTCTACAGTGAAACTTATGTTAGTTTTCTGTTGTGTACCTGTACGTCTGTGTTGCAATGTGGCACAAACTTGACTGTCGCCAGATTAAAGTTGGTCTGTGAAATGCTCGCTGCGTCAATCGGTTCCGTCTTGATGCCTCTGATCTCCACGCCGCCAGAAGTGACCACGCCGATGGACCTCTGAAGAGACGCGTCGAACATTTGCGACGGCAGCGCGTGTACCACAGGGTTGATCACCAGCTTCTGGATCGACACGGGAGTCTCCAGACTCTGCTTGCTCTCGGCGGATTGCAGGAGTTCCAGTTGCAGAAGCGTGTCGATGAATGTAACCCAATTGTCGGACCACTGGATTTTACCAAGACCACCTACATGAGAGTATACAGTGATTTGAGATTACAATCCATAGCAAATGAACGCCCATGATAGCTTCATTATCGATATTGTTTTACCTCGATTACATTAGTCTAACCAATACTTCTTAGATGTAGATTCGTTGTTGAGCGAGCGAAGCGAGCGTCTCCTTTTAGCTCTTTTGGCACGGACCTCTGTTTTTTTTGTGTGTGTTTTTTTTCTGCTACCTGACGATATACAAGTCACAGTTTTTCTTCGATCAAGCTAAAATTTTGCACACATGTACGGACCATTTCTCGGCGTTGCAGACCCTATTTTTTTTGAAATCCACTTGTTGGTTCAAATTTAAAAAAATTATCTTTCGATTGGTTCGTCCAATCAATTTGATATTTAGTAAAGTCATTGCAACCAACATTTTACCCAATCATAAAAAGTTTCAGCAAAATTCTCCCATTGGTTCAAATTTGAAACCAATTTTCCTGTGATTTTGAAATTTAAACTAGAACCGATTGACCGACCTACTAAATCTTTGCATGGTCATTGGTACCAACATTTAAGGTATTTTTGCCAATTTTCAGTCTAATCTGTCGTTATTTTCAAAAGTTTTTGTAATTTTAGGGACATTTTGCTTGTTAGCTGTCAAATTCACGGTGACTTCGAATCTTCAGTTCAAGGCAAGGTAGTTAGAGCAGAAAGTTTCAAACAAAATGAAACTAATAATGACCGTTCAACAGATTGATCTGATATTGTGTACACACTAACATTTTATCATATGAGTGGTCCCAGGTATATTTTTTGAAAGATATCCTGTGATTTTTGAAACTTAACAAGGAACCGTTCAATCAAAGGTTTAACCGATCAATTTAAAACTTAGCAATGTTATTGGGACCAATATTTTTGGAGATTTTTGAGATATTTATACAAGTCTGTGACGAAATTCAAGAATTATTGGCTTACAATGCCATTTTCGATAGACATAATTTCGGTTCGAGGTGTTGCGTGTATCCGTGATCGCTCATCAACGCGTCATACAGAGCGTTTTCCTAGTTAGATATATAGGAAGAACGGTTTCTAGTTATTTGGAGTTACTTGACAAATTATAATATTCACTGTTTAGTATAGGCGTGTGCACGGGAGGAGGGTCGCGCCTTCCCCCCCCCCCCCCCCCCCTAACATGTCAGCCTCAACTACAAAATTATAAAATTTGGTCCTCTTAGTGCAAAAATTTGGTTTAAAAGGGTATCAAACAAAAATCTCTCTGGGGGCAATCTGGGGTTGCTGAAATCACTGGAATCCAGTACACGACTGATCACAAACACAATATTTTAAAGAAAATACCATAAAAACAATGAAACCTCCTTCTAAAAACATGATTTTTCATGAAACGTTTGTTTTTGCATTTATAATTTTCTTTTCAATATGCCTCAAAATTGCTCTATTGCCGTTTATTTTCTTATCTTTAATTACGACTTGGTTTAGATGATTGTGGAACACCGGTATATCAAAGTGTTGACACACTGACCAATTGTACCACCCTGACGTTCTATATATTACTCGTATTGAACTTTACAAGAACAATGACAACCAGAGACAATGATTTGCTTCAAACTGTTTAGGTACGAATCCATAACCTCCTGTCTTCAATATATGTTTATAATAACTTACCATCCGTATTCACAGTATAAATTGTTTACTATTATTGGGCGAGTGAAGGACCACGATCTTTTAGGACCTTGTAACAAACCAGCGAATGATTCCTCACCTTTCTCTCCAAGTCGAACCGACTGAATGCCCCTGAAGAGTCCCGAGTACGAGTAACCGCGATGCTCCAGCTCTCTGTAGATCTCATCTCCGGAGATCTCATCCACCGACTCTCTCAAGTCTGTGGTCTGCGTCACATACTCGTCCTCGATCTGCTCCGGCACGCGGATTCTGCCCGAAGCCAGAAGCTCGCCTTCAGAGGAGATCTCGAAGTCGCCACTGCCTCGCTGCAGCAGGACGTACATCTTCACAGATCCTAGGCAGTAAACATTGCGCTAGATTTCAACACACGATCAAGAAGATGCTGGAATAATCATATAACCACTACTTCTTTCGAAACATGTTTCTGTTTTGAAAAAACAACATCTAGTCGGGCGTTAGCTCGACGCTGCCAAGCACAGCTCTAATACAACGTGCGAGCTACTACCACAGACTTATACCGCAACGGCTTAAGTGGTCGAAACGAGGAGTCGCATGGCATCCATGCAGTTAGAAATGAAAGTAAAAAACCATGGATATCGGGTATTACCTGACAACTAACCAAATCTAGTGGAGCGGTCGCTCCACACAGCCAAGTCGTACTGTACACGCACAGTCACTCTACATACTACCGTAAATGCCTATATAAACCGAGGAGCAGACCAAACACTTTTATTGTAAGCAACAACATAGCATATCAAATTGCTGCGATTATCCCTTCGGGGTGAACTTTGGGCCTCAAACATGCAAGGATTGACTTCCATGCTAGTTAGTTAGCTAGTTAGGTACTGCCCACGGTCGATTTGTTTGCCATTATCCACAGGTTGCATGGTATGGTCTAGAGAGTTGAAATTTGGCAGAGACATAGAGTCATAATTATAGCGGTGCCCTTTGAAAGAAAATCTGGAAAATTTTGACCGGAAGTGAAGTTATTACAATTTTTAATTTTAAATATTTTTAAAAGTCAAACGGGTCCATCGAGAGTTTTGAAATTTGGCAACATTAAAGATAATGTATTACTAGACACTCCACTTCAAGAAAAAACCAAAATTTTAAACCGGAAGTGGAGAAATTATCAATATTTAGCGTTCCGCTCTTCCTCTTCATCTATCAACACAGCAGCTTCGCTGTCCGTTGGCCTAAATAGCACAGTTATTTTAAGCAGCTTGATTCGACGAAGGCATTCCGTGTTCGATTCCCGGTCACGGAAAAACTTTTTTTTTCATATTATAATTTTTTTAATTTGTATAAGCGATGATAATATCTTCCTCGATAAATATTCAAATGAGAGGTCTATGGGATGCTGTGAACATAAATAGACCGAAACATCGCCATCGCGGCACGCCGGTTGCCATCGTGAACAGTGAAGATATCAGGGCCTTAGGGATCACGCGGAGGTCGTTTTACGTTCCGCATTTCTTCTTTGATATACTACACAGGCTGCATTGATTTCTGTGTGATGAATTGGCTCATTCACATAAGGCATGTGGCTTCGAACACGGCGTTGACGGGTTCGCTCCCCGTAACAATTGTTTTATTTTTTATTTTTTTTATTTACTTAAAAGATGTTTAACCTTCTTGAATATACATTCGAAATGATAATCCGATTACATTCAACGATAACATAGCTACTCTTTTTAATATTATACTTATTGGACTCTAATAGTGATTTGTTTATACACGTTGTACGTAAAGTTGTGCAATAAAACAATAGGGAAGTGAAGTGAAGTTTAGATTTCAGAATAATACATATTTTATAAAAGTTGAGATGTTGTTGAAGACAGATGTGGTATTATTTTTGTTGTGTGATGAATAGTTTTCAAGGAACGAATTTACAAAGTTTGGTATTTTGTAGCTGTCCATGAAACACAATCTGACGTCACACGCCGAGTCGGGCCGTATAGATAATGTTAGCCAGAACCGGTTCTTGCATCCCGTAACACAGGGAATTCGGCGTGTGACGTACAGCTTGTTTTTGCAGAGGAGTGAAATGTCGAAAACTAATAAATTAATTATGGGAAATATATGATTTAAAAAAATATTAAAAAAAAATCACCTTGCTCTTTGAGGCTATTCTGTATATAAATAAAATATAATCTCAACATTCACCTATTCCCCATTCGTGGTCATGCTAATCAACAGAATCTTGGTGGCTTAGTTACTAAACTAGAAACCACACAAAAAGGCTTCATTACTCGTTGCATTAGGTGTTCACAGCTTTTAATTTGTCAGAATTATTAATTCTATAAAATTCAGTTAATTAAGTAAATAGTAAAATTCAGAATTCAGTGTTTTCAACTTTTCATTTGTCAAACATATTTAATTATTTAAAATACAGTTAATTTGTCAATATTGGTGGCTCAACAAGAAACAAGAACAACACGAAACAAGAAATCACACAAAAAGGCTCCATTATACTAGAAGTATTACGTGTTCACTACTTTGTCAAAATTATTTCATTTTAAAATTATGTTAATCTGTCAACCTTGAAGCTCAGTTACAAAAACCAAGAAACCACACAAAAAGGCTCCATTGCAAGTTGTATTTATAGGTGTGTAAAACATTTACTGTAGATCTGTGGGTAAGAGAGATTTAAATTTAATTTCATCATCCAACAGTGCTCACGTTAAAAAGTTCAATTAATTAAACGCTTTGAAATTATCATGATTTTATTTCCAAACTTCGCCAACGTCTCATCATATTCCTCCTAATCTGATACTAATAAAATCAACATTGGTTTTGATGCGAACGTTATATACGGAAGCGATCGTTTATTTACAAATATCGGCAAGACAATGATATTCTTCAAGTAGGCAATAACACAAAGTTGTTTCCTGGTTTGAAAATAATAAAAATATTCTCTTCCACGGCAACATCACAAAACAATATAATAATCACTAAATAAGATCAGTAGACTAATTTAAATGTAAGCTAGATAACTGTATACAAATACCTATAGAAGAAGACAACAATAACAAATGAAAATGAACGTATTTGATGTGAAAACATAATATATACAAAGATGAACCCACGTAGCATTACCAGGTATAGGCCGGCCGGCGAATGCAAGAGAAGAAAGGTATGATCCGTCTATGAAAGTGTAATGCGTTTAGCGCACACGTCCTACGTGTACGTGTACTACGTGGTTCATCACACTCCCTACTCCTTCCCACCAGCACTATAAATACTAGGTGGATGCTAGCTTAAAGGAGTTCTCTAGGTTGACATCATCAGAATCAATTTTCGCAACAAAGCAGTATCAAATGGTCACATCCTTTGCCGTAATCCCTTTTTAAAATAAGTAGAGTCTGTATGTGTGAACAAAGGAAAAAGCTCCTTGGTATGAACGTTCTTATTTTCTCCTACACCTTTTGACCGATCTCAACCAAATTTGGTATACACATTCTATTTGAAAAAACCCATACCGTACCGTCCTTACACCCTTCCAACATACCCTAATTAAAAAAATTACCCCTAGGTAATAGAAAATTATATATGCATAGGTATTCTGCATAAACCACCTCGTGATCCTCTAAGTTTTCAAACTGTCGGTGGAAGAAACAACGGCATAATCCATGGTGATACTATCACTAAAGAGCAGTGTTGTGTTAGTTCCTCAAAAAAGGAACTTGTTCCAGTCCAGTTCCAGTTCCATTGAACAAAAAGGAACTAGTTTCAGTTCCTAGTCCCTTTTAAATAAAGAACTGGAAAGTTGCATGGAAAGTTTCCAGGAACTGGAAAGATAACTTAGGAACTAAGTTCCTAAGTTAGGAACTTAGGAACTTAGGAACGCCTTCCAAAAGCCATCCGGATAGTATTTAAAATGTGTTGTGAACTTATGTAAGCCTTTACGCTGTACCAATTGATTTTATATGGCATAAAAAGTGAACTTGAATTTAAAATTGAGGAAACGCATTTACAATCATCTTACCTTTCATTCAGTTTACCAACTAACAACAAATATGCGTGAGATGACGCACAAATTCCGGCCAACACCGGAACAATACAGGTCTACAATTTACGTTATTCACATGACTCAAAGTTGTGATCTTTTAACAATTTAAAATTTGAGATAACTCAAATTCAACCAAAAGAAATTGACCCTTTCGTTATACTCACTTCGGAACAGTCTTGGCAGTATATTTACAAGTTTTTGTTTTTGTACAACATTGTATCTATACTTGCATTGCTCTTCCATTCAAAGTCTATGGCAGTCAACACGTTCAATCAAAAATATGTCTAAAAATCAGAACAACTTGGAACATCGTGTATGAAATATTACTATAGTAGATACAGAAGTGTATTAGCTAGAAATCAAATGTCTATAGGTTACGTTAATTGCAGTAGAAAACGGTGTGCCAGCCGCCAAGTATTTTTGATTTATAAATATTATTTTTTAATGAACATCTTGACTTGGGCCCATTTTTTATGTAACCAAAATTCAGTTCAGAATATTTTTATATCATTTTTTTAAGTTCCGGTACTTGGCTGGTCGTTTCAGGCGGAGTGCTTTTGTATGGCATAAATCCATTTCAAGTTTACTTAAATATATAGGTACTAGTTTTAGCACATATTGAACTACATATTCCGATTTGGTGAATCCGATTTGGTTGTACAACATTTGGTGATGGGTTTGATGCTAAATGGCTGGGCTGTATACAATGATATTTTATTCCAATGTAAAATCCATCCCAGAAAAAAACACTCCGTGTAAAAAAGGCAGCCAAGTCTCCTTACTTAAAAAAAATCAACACCGAAAAGGAGTGATATCAAAAAAGGTGCCATGTCAATGACATTTTCAAATATTTAATCGTATCTTTGAAATGAAAGTATAAACACCGAGAAATACTTGACAAAAGGGCTTGAAATTTACAAGTACATTTTCCTCTTTCTATTAGAGTCAGTATCTATCCCCATAAAAAACACTCCGTGTAAAAATACCAGCCAAGTCTCTTAACTATAAAAAAATAGAAGAAATCTAAAAATTCAGCACTGAAAAGAAGTGATATCAAAAAATGGGCCAAGTCAAAACTTAATTTAAAAAACTAAAATATTCTTGGCGCATCGTGCATATAGATAGTTTAGAAGTAAAGGCCAGATGTAAAATATACATAAAATCAACCTACATCTATACATACCTTTAATCCCCTTAAAAACGATGCGCCAAGTATATTTTAGTTTTTTAAATTAAGTTTTGACATGGACCATTTTTTGATATCACTTCATTTCAGTGCTGAATTTTTAGATTTCTTTTATTTTTTTATAGTTGAAGAGACATGGCTGGTATTTTTATACGGAGTGTTTTTTATGGGGATATCACTAATTTTTTAGTTTATTAACACAACTAGTAACACATATCAGAGCAACAATGACTAATTCCTTTAAAAAAATTTGCCATTTCCGGTTAGTAATAAAAATTGTGTTTGGTTCTAAATATAAGCTGAAAGAGATATTCCATGAGAATTTCGAAAGCATCGGTCCAATCGGTCTAGCCGTTTTCGAGATATGGCATCACTTCCGGATTTAAAAATGGCGGCTGGAATAACTGCCACTTAGAAGTTATTTCTACAAATGTTATTTATCATTGCCTTCTGAATATGTAGTTATTGTAGTGAAAGGTGATTAAAGTATGATTATTCATATTTATGACGTCATTTCCGGTTTCGATAATAGTACATTTCTACTTCAACTATTGATATTCCATATAGATGACCGTCTGAATCATTTGGCGCTAGTTTCATTCCGATCGGTTTAAGCCGTTTTCGAGATATGACGTCACTTCCGGTTTCAAAATGGCGACTTTCGGTTGGTTTTATAAAAAGGCACCTCAGACGCTAAAAGTGCACATGTGGTAAAAATTTCAGATCGATCGGTTCAGCCATTTAGGCTGTGGCGGAGATTGGCTGAGTGGTAACGCTCTGAACTTGTATTCCGGAGGCCCGGGTTCGATTCCCGCGGCCGTCCTTCCTGACTGGGGGTTTTTCGTGGTTTTCCCTCAGTCGACAGGCAAATGCTTGGAAGGTACCCTACTAAAAGGCCACGACCGTCTCCTTCCCACCTTCCATCCTTACCTAATCTTCACCATCATCTCCCAATCATCCTCATAATCATTCATCCGTCGCCATTAGCCTCGCTGCAGAACAGTGCGACGTTAAGCCCCAGACAAAAAAAAATAAAAATCATCATCAGATAGCTATTAAAAGGGGTGTAATTTCACTGTTGTTTCGACCCTCTGGCTCGCAAATGGAATAACATGTTGTTCCCAAATTTGGTATATGTTGTCAGGTGGGCCATAGCTCGAAATTAAGATATTTCGCAACAATGTGAGATTTCCCTATTTTGAGTTCCAGTAGGTCGAAAATGTCATGTTGTTGCTTACAGTAAAAGTGTTTGGTCTGCTCCTCGGTTTATTAGGCATTTACGGTATGTTGAGTGACTGTGAGTGTATAGTACGACTTGGCTGGGTGGAGCGACCGCTCCACTAGATGAATCAAGCTACTTTTGGTAATGGCTATTTTTTTGTCAATGGCGATCACGGTGATGGCGATAGAAGAAAGATTTCATGTTGTAATAGATAAGTAATATGGTAAAAGAATTAAATAACAAGGAAGTGGGCTCATATATATTCTTATAGCACTAATATGGTGATATTAGAAGGGTATCTTTTCATAATTTGATCATGACTGAGGGAAATCATGAAACGTTGTCAAATAATTACTAACTATCTATGGAACACTATTATATATTTTTGAAGGGTCAAATGTATATAAAGTAAAATTTTTTAAAGAAATTCAATGTGCCGTCACTGTGTACCTACTTTGTGAAATGCATTTTATAAAATGCGGATTAATAGAAATGTGATGAGAATGAGAAGGTGATGAGAAGGTATAACGCAATATGTTGACCACGAAACAATATTACGAAGATAACTATTGTGTATTTAATACAAACATCGGCAACAAGTTTCATCGTGTACATATTCAAATTGAAATTTTTTTACATTGGTATAAATAATATGTAATTGAAAGATGTGTCCCTATTATCATAAAAATTTAAAATGACGGTTGTATAGAAATGGCATATGCTTATGAATAGAAAAGTGTCTTTAAAAAAACGATGTGCCAAGTCCTTTTGTAAAGTATTTTTTGGTGTTGATACTTTTATTTCAAAGATACGATTAAATATTTGGAAATTTCATTGACTTGGCTCCTTTTTTGATATCACTTCTTTTCGGTGTTGTTTTTTTTTTTTAAGTAAAGGGCTGCCTTTTTTGCATGGAGTGTTTTTTCTGGGATATCACTTCTTTTTTTAGTTTATTTATAAAGCTTGTAACACATGTCGGAGGCAGAAGGACTAATTTCTTTTAAAAAAAAAATACGCCTCAACCGATTTAGTTACTAAGAAAAGTTGCGTTTGGTATAAGCTTAAAATGATTAACCAAGAAGAATAGCCAAGTTTCGTTACAATCGCTCCAGCCGTTTTCGATATCTGACGTCACTTCCGGTTAAAAAAAGGAACCCCATAATACTGCCGCCTTGAATTCATAATAATAAGTGAAACATAATTGCATAAATAAGCTGCAATCTGTACAGCCGTTTTCGATATAATATATTCATTTCCGGTTTTGAAATAGCGGCAAAAAGTAATGTCGTCTTGAATTCATAATTATAAGTCCAACATAATTACATAATTTAGTTGCAATCGGTACAGCCGTTTTCGATTTATGACGTCACTTACGGTTTTGACAATGGCGGCCGAAAATAATGTCGTCTTTAATTCATAATTAGTTGTACTACTCAATTCAATTTTTTTTTATTCCACAAAAATAACACATATAAATACAAATAGTCACAAAATTGGTCGCGGCCACAAAGCCCCATTAGAGACTTGAATGTGGCAAATAACACATATATAATTACTTTAGGTACAATATAAATTAATATAAATATAAATAAAATGCACAGAGAGAGAAGGAAGTATCTATAATACTATTTGTAAGATGTAATAAATTGAATTGAATTAAACAACAAGAGCAAGTTGTGCAGGAGCACAACAATGAGAGAGATCGCAGCGATCGAGAGAGATGAGAGAGATCGATAAATTTTGTTATATTTTTAACGTTCAAACTATAATTGCAGCAAGGATAGAAAATGTTTTTTAATATTTACTTTTACTTCACTAAACTTTGTTTATTGTCTCATATTAAACGGGATGTTGTATAATATAATTGGAGTTTCATAAGCTAGCGTTCTCTTACCATGTTTATTATTAAAAAGTGGCACCTGAAACTGATTTAAATTTTGAATTGTCTCTCGATTTCTTTTTAAGCACACTTTATTATCAATATCAAAATAATATTGCAATACAAATCTATAACGTCTTAAATATTCAAAAGGTAATATCTGGGCTTGTTGAAAATGAGTGTTAATGCCTCCATGAAGTATCTCACTCTCCAGTGTTATGCTCCTTACAATAATTCTGCTCTGCAAATTAGCAACTTTCTTTAATTAAACTCTTCGTTACGTTTGGACATTTCACAAGTTCTTTTATTTTTATTAATACAATATTTCGGTTTTTACTTCAATAACCTTCATCAGGTAAAGTAAAAAACAAACATAGAAACAAACATAGGAAATTGCCTGAGGACTAATGAGAAGGCACTCGGTAGTTCTGTTAAGAGAATGCTATTACCAGTTTACTCGAAGCCTCCGCACGCATTTGGACAGCCAAAAATTCACAAATTGAATCACCCACTTCGACCAATAATTAGTAGCAGAGGCTCACCTGGAAATGCTCTTTCAATTGATATGTTCTGAATCTAATTAAACCGATTGGGAAGATGCTACCTTATAGGCTAAAAGATTCAATTGAATTTTCGGAGAAAATCAAACCCGTCAGTTTAATGCCGAATGATAGATTGATGAGTTTTGACATCTGCAACATGTACCTTAACATTCCAATTCCTAAAACTATGGAATTGGTTAGAAGATGGTTAACCAATGGTAACATTATTGACGTTGATAATTGCAATTTGTCGATCGATACCATCATGGAAATGTTAAGCTTATGTGTGAATTCAAAATATTTTCAATTTGAAGATAATTTCTATCAACAAAGAACAGGTCTGGCCATGGGCAGTTGTCTATCGAGTCTGCTGAGTGACATCTACATGGCTGATCTAGAAGAGATTATCCTGGAGAATCAAGCATTGAAACCAAAACTCTGGCTACGGTACGTTGATGACATTTTTGTCATATGGGAAAGTGGGCAAGAGAATGCAGATAAATTTCTTCAATTCATTAACAATTTGGCACCATCCATTAGATTTACTGTTGAAAATGAAGAGAAAGCGAAGCTTCCTTTTTTAGATTTCTTAATTGAAAGGGTTGGTTTAAAATTAAACACTGAAATCTACCGGAAACCAACTAACACACAACAGTTCATTAATTTCGAATCTAACCATCACAATATTATTAAAGAAAGCACCTTGAAATGTTTGATTAATAGAACTAAAACACATTGTTCTTCTAATGATGGTATTTTAAAAGAAATGCAAATTCTAAGGGAATCTTTTATACTAAATGACTATCCAGAGAAATGGATAAATCGGATAATGGAAACTAATGAAGAACCTAAAGAAAAGAAAAATCCATTTAATACAATTTCAATCGAATATATTATCCTTATCTTTCGGACGCTATCAGAAGAGTATTGAAGACGTTTAATATAAGAACCACCTTTAAATCAAGTTATACTTTCAAGAAAACATTAATGAAGACGAAACCAGAAAATTTAGTTCAAGATGATAAGGCCTGGGTGTACGTTATACCATGTTCTTGTGAAGAGGTTTACATCGGGGAGACGCAGAGACCAGTCGCTGTGAGATGTAAAGAACACGAGAGGAAGTTGAAGAATAGAAGATCAAATCCTACTGAAAATCAGCAGTCTTCTTCTTTAATTGCTGACCATGCGTTTGTTAATATGCACCAAATAGATTGGAATAGAAGTGAGAAGATTTGGAAAGAGAGGCATTGGGGAAAGAGAAAATTTAAAGAAGCTGCTACAATGGCGTGTTTTAGGAAACAGGGATTAGGAATAATTAGCCAGCTTGTTATGAATTTAATAATATTTGGATTTCAACGTTAAAATGTCAAATGGAAGAAAAAATGCAACTAGTAATTAATTAGCATCCACTGTTCTTTTCTTTATCAATTGTTTATTTTTTTTCAAGGTTGTTGTATATTTCGTTGAATTACTATAGGTTCTTTGCTTTTATTTACTTCTTTGAACATGAGTTTCCTAGATTAGTTGAATGTTTGTTTTCATGTGTTTGGTTATTTATTAATTTTTTACTTTACCTGATGAAGGTTTTGAAGTAATAACCGAAATAATGTATTAATAAAAATAAAAGAACTTGTGAAATGTCCAAACGTAAGGAAGAGTTTAATTAATATCCAACTCCAAGAGCTGAAATAATTTATTAACTTTCTTTAAATGAACATCTGATGCGTTTCCATAAGTAAGAATACCATAAGATATTACAGATTCAGCCAAAGCATAGTACACTGTTCTTAGCAGATATAGAGGAAGGATATCTTTTAAATTAAATATTTGAAAGGCACACGAACGCAATCTTTTATATAAACGGTCAATATGAGGCTTCCATGAAAACCTGTCATCAATAACCATGCCCAGATACACATGATTAGGTACAACCTCAATCCGATCTACACAAGTTGTACATTCATCCATATTGTATTCATCCGGGGAGTGCAAGCAATCATTGGAATGAAACGTTATTCTTACGGAACTGTTTCTGTTACTGTTGGCAGACGAACATATATGCATAACTTTTGTCTTTGAGCAGTTTATTATTAACTTCCTATCATGTGTCACTTTGATTATATGATTAAAATCTCGTTGAAGATAAAGCTGAGCCAACTCTAAAGATTTATGAACTGATATTAATGCCGTGTCATCAGCATACATAAGCGTTTTACACATACGAACGCTATTGAAGATATTATTAACATAAATGAGGTATATAGGGCCCAAAATAGATCCTTGCGGTACACCTGGAACATATTTATTTTTAACACTATATGCCTGTCTTAAAGATAACTCATAAATCATTGCAATACAGGTCCCCTTTTCTCTACTTTCTGCAAGGCCTCTATCAGCTTATTATGATCAAAAGTGTCAAAAGCCTTAGTAAAGTCAATAAACATAACTAAAATGTGCATATTATTGTTTAACTTACTATTTATGTAGTCTGAAAATAATGATAACAAATTCCCTGTCTCTTTCCCCTTTTGAAACCCAAACTGCGCGGAATTTATTATATTGTAAGTTTTCAAATAATGTGACAATTTTTCTTCTACATAACGCTCCATAACCTTTTCAATCGCTGCTCATATCGCAAAAGGCCTGTAATTACTATATTCTTAGTGGTTTCCCTTTTTAAAAACAGGTCGCACAATAGATACTTTTAGTTTCTCAGGTACAATACCCCTCTTGAAAGATAAATTAAACAGGTTTGACAACACATGACTTATTTTTTCGGCAACCAAC
>OW203763.1:49828632-49942418 GCA_934045905.1 Leuctra nigra
CCCATTCAAATTTGATCACGGATTATTTTTAATTCGGCCAAGACTATAATAATCTTCTGCATTATCTTTCTGTTTATGCAGAGCAGGAAATGTGTACCAGTCACTCAAGACTGGCACTGCAATGAGTGTGTCCGAGTACTCACAAGGAACGCTGAGACCGGGTAAAGAATGCGTCCGCCAATGACGTGACCACTGTAGATGCGATCTTCCTCGTGGTTCAAACTCACCACGACGTCCCGCTCGCCAGGAATACGACCAATCTGCATATTCAACCAGATTGTCATTCAAACATACACTAATGGCAATACTGCTTGCTAGGAGATTGAAAGAGCAACCAATTGGATTCTATTGAGAGTAATTTTTCTAAGCAAAAGGTACAATGTATCAGTTTCTATAAAGGGCTTGTATTCGGGAAAAAAAGTTATTCACTTTGACATCCTGGTTTGAGACTTTGTTTAGGTCAGGTCTAGATCTGAGCTAAGATCTGGTTTACATGGAGTGATGCTCTGCCTCAAAGACATGCCATGGACTTACCGTGTCCACTTCAGCAGCGATGTGCCAGGAGTCGGAATGTTCCCAACTGATGAGCGGTGAAATGGAGGCGGTACTGTTAGCCACTGGGAACTGTACCTCGGGGTACAGGCGGTCCACGCGTGGGAACAGCCCAGCCAGGTACAACCTAAACATCAGAGACATAGATTACAGACACGATACTACATCCAGTGGCGTCACTTCAGATTTCGCCCCTCCCGCAGCATATTTTTATGGCTACAAATATGTGGATCTTTCGTGTTTAGTTTTAAATAATATCTACTTTATGATATTTATTTATTGTAAATCCAGCTGCGTGGGTGAATTTCTGTACCATATGTAGGTAATAGTAGACAGTAAAATAGGTCCAATTCGGCCCTGGGGCAGGGCATCACAACCATACGCGGGTCCAAGCCCGCTCAGCCCAGAAAAAAATTGAATTTCATTCTAGATTTTTGTGCATCGATTTTAACAACAAAAATTGTCAAATTCATCATCTTAATTCTTTAATTTACTACCATTTTCAATACTCGATTAATGATATTTTTGCTTTTTATGGCATTCATTCGATTTGAATTTTCGGGGCCAGTAGCCCTGCCCCCCCCCCCCCCCCCCCCCCTCCCACGCTACCGCGGGGGCTGCAACTTCGAAGTGACACCAGTTACTATAGATAATCGCTTCCAACCAAGTAACTGAGCGGTACATACTTGCCAATCGCCGCCATTAGGAATTCCATCGCCTTGTTGTTGCCACGTTGGGTGAGCGGAACGTTGGTGCAATCCGGCCCCATGGATCTGCGAAGGATCGCTTGCAAGAGTCCGTGGGGAGCGATCTCGATGGCGATGGCATTCTTCGGCATGTGGACACTCGCCTCTTCGAACAGCACCGAACTGAGCAGGTTGTTGGTGTGATACTCGGCGGACGAGTACTGAGCCAACTCCGTGTCCCAACGACTCTCCGGCACGGAGGTACTGATCCAGCGCGGCGAGCGAGGCTTCGGCTCGGGAATAACCTGACAGGAAACACCACGCAGTTCAATGGAACGTTCATTTTAAACACTCAGTTTAGTTCGACGAGACCCTGGCATGTTGACAAGACACGTCTTCCAGAGCGTTTGAGAAGTAAGGACAGTTTGCGCTACTAAACTACTTGCGACACTTGGTTCTTTATTTTTGAGCTGTACTGGCCTTCCTATGATCTAGCTAAAATTTAAAATGTCAAGTTAAATCTGGCGTCAAAAGTAAACATGTGGTAAACATTTCAGATTGTTATGTTCAGCCGTTTGGTCTGAAGCCCTTTCAACAGTGCCTTTGATATCATCACCTGATAAAGAAGAAAGTGGGTGTAATTTCACGATTTTCACAGCCCTCTAGCTCGCTAACGACATAGCCTATTGGTATATTTTAGGGTTAATGGATCATAGCTCCAAATTAAGATATTTCACAAGAATGTGAGACCGAAAATGCAATTTAGTTACTAAGCGCAAAAGTGTTTTGCAGTTGCCCCAGCCTTTTAATTAAGTTACAATGGTGGTACTATTATGAGAGTGGGCGCGCCGTACGACTTGGCTGACGTGAGGCTATCGCGCCGCTCAACTTTTTTCCCATCTCATGAATCCCATCTTGTGTAAAATTTTCTAAATATGGGAAAAGGTCTAGTCCAGTAATTCTAGTGAAAAAAATCAGCATAACCCACCACTAATTGCAACAGAAGCGTTTTTGGTGCCGTTTGATTCAGAAAAGTGTCCTCTACAACATATCCAAAATCGACCAAAATCGCTGTACGGAATAGGGGTTTTAATAACTTTTTAAGTTAATTTCCCATGTAAAATCCATCTTGCAAAAAAAATGTTTTCATGTAACTCCGATTTTGACGAAACTTGGCAGAATTGTTCACCATTCTAAATGAACACAAATAGCTCTCTGAGCGTTTTCCTCTAAATCTCATCGTTTGGGAAATATGGTCCTCGCAAAACGTCAAATTACACTCAAAGTGACTTAGATCTTCGAAAACATGACTTTTCAATGGGCCATATTTCCCAAACGTTGAGTTTTAGAGGAAAACGCTCAGAGAGCTTTTTGTGTTCATTTAGGATGGTGAACAATTCTGCTAAGTTTCGTCAAAATCGGATTTACATGAAAAACATTTTTTTGCAAGATGGAATTAACATGGTAAATTAACTTAAATTGTCATTAAAACCCTTTTTCCGTACAGCGATTATGGTCGATTTTGGATATGTTGTAGAGGACATTTTTCTGAATCGATTCATGTATTGAAACCTTCTGTTGCAATTAGTGGTGGGTATAATCACACAATTACTGGACTATAAGCAAGCACAGTATATTAATTAATTTCTCCGTTAATTGAAAAACTGTTTTAAATATTAAGCGTTTAAGGTAACGAAAGGAGTACCAGTTTTTATTTAAATCAATGTTGTTTTAAAACTTCAAAACAACCCTTACGAAAAATGAGCATTGAAAAACCATTGGTGAAAAACCATTCAAATTAACCATTGGCCAAAAACCATTCAAAATAACCATTGGCCATTGACCATTGGTGAAAAAACATTCAGATATTATTAATTAAATTTTTATCGTGAACACATTATGATAATTGATTTGGATAGCTGAGAGTAATTGTAATAAAAAAACACTCCGTGTATAAATACCAGCCAAGTCTCTTCAACTTAAAAAAATAATGAAATCTAAAAATTCTGCACTAAAAAGTAGTGATATCAAAAAATTTGCCAAGTCAAAACTTTATTTGAAAATCAAAAAATACTTGGCGCATCGTGTATATAAATAGTTGAGAAGTATATGCCAGATATGAAATATACATCAAATATACATCTATACATATAATATACCTATAATGCCCTAAAAAACGTTGCGCCAAGTATTTTTTGATTTCCAAATAAAGTTTTGACTTGGCAAATTTTTTGATATCACTACTTTTCAGTGCAGAGTTTTTAGATTTCATTATTTTTTTTAAGTTGAAGAGACTTTGCTGGTATTTTTACACGGAGTGTTTTTTTATGGGGATATCACTACTTTTTTTAGTTTATTCTTACAACTTATGTGTGACACATATCAAATGAACAATTACTAAATCCTTTAAAAAAAATCACCCTTTACAATTTGGTTATTCTCATGAAGAATAGCAAAGGTTTCATTCCAATCGGTCAACCCAGTTTCGAGATATGGCAACACTTCGGTTTTCAAAATGGCTGCTGAACTTTCTGCACTGCCACATATAATTTATAACTATAACTGATGTGTATAATTTTAAGCTTTCTGAATATGTATTTATTGTATAGGAGAAGATTATAATAATTTATAAATTTGAATGACGTCATTTCCGGTTTCATAAATAGGAAAATTCTAGTTTAACTGTTCCTATTCCATAGAGATGGCCTTCCGAATCGTTTGGCGCTAGTTTCATACCGATCTGTCAACCAGTTTTCGAAACATATTACGTTTCTTCCGGTTTCAAAATGGTTGCTGAAATCACTGACCTCTTGAATTATAATTTAAACATGATTACATTTATTATTAGCTTCTCAAATAGTATATTTATTGCATCAAAATGTAAATTTGTTAGATTTTTAAAATGTGTGACGTCATTTCCGGTTTCGGTATGGGAAACTGCAAATATTACTGATAATAAAACATAAAGTTGACCGTCTAAATTGTTTAGCGCTGGTTTCGTTCAAATCTATTTAGACGTTATTAAGATATGATGTCACTTCCGGTTGCAAAATGGCGGCTTTCTGTTGGTTTTATAACAAGTCAAATGAGATATCAAAAGTACATACGTTACATAAATATCAAAATAATTGGATCAAATTTGTTGCCGAAATGCCAATCGATGAATTTCATATTTCATGACGTCATTTCCGGTTTCGTTAACAAAAATTTTAGTCTTTTGCTATTGATAATCCATATAGATGACCGTCCGAATCGTTTGGCGCTATTCCAATCGGTCCAGCCGTTGTTGAGATATGATGTCACTTCCGGTTTCAAAATGGCGGCACAAAAAAAGTCAAGGGGGGAGGGCAAATCAGACGCCAAAAGTGCACACGTGGTAAAAATTTGAGATCAATCGGTTCAGCGGTTTAGGCTGTGGCCTGTTTACCGGATTTGAGCTCCAGCCTACTACTACTGAGATTATTACTGATTATGAAAACCGCCCTAAAACACGATTTTCACGGCCCGCTAGCTTGCAAAGGGCGTAACCTATTATTCCCAAATTTGGTATATGTGGTGGGGTGGGCCATAGCTCGAAATTAAGATATTTCGCATTTATATGAGATTTCCCAATTTTAAGATCCAGTAGGCCGAAAATGCCACTTTGATGCTTACAGTAAAAGTGGGTTTGCTCCAGCCTTTTTAAATGAGAGTGTGCGCGCGCCGTACGTCTTGGCTGGCGTGGAGCGACCGCTCCACTAGATCAGCTCATATATTAAAATATGCAAAAAAATATAAATAACTTTTACAATTTGCCGTGAGTGGGGATCGAACTTGGGACTCTCGTATCTCCATCATTGTCGTTCTGTAGACCTTGATGATGTGCCTTAGCTGGATACGCCACGGAGCCGGTGATGAAAACACGGTGTTTTATATTCAATATAAAGCATATTCCAGACTGAATGCTAAATGTTACAATCTTTTTGAAGTGTTTATTAATTTTTGGTGAATATATTGTACCACCAATTGAAATTTTAAATGTGCAATATAATGATCATTAGCACGGGGTATCAGCTTCGTAATAACGTAATATCAGCTTCACTATTAGGATTAATTAATGAAATGATAATGATGATGTCAATGTTAATTTACTTTATTTTACATCATTATATTACTATTATTTATAGGTACTTTCCTATAACCTTAATACTAGGGCCACTCAATTGTCATAACATGTAAATGCACGATAAATGGAAATACCTAAATCAATCAATCACTCGACGAATGGTCATTTGTAATGAGCATTGGGATGAATGATCATTCAAAATGAGCATTGACCACCAATGCTCATTTGCAAAGACCATTGGACAGAAATTATCTTGACGAATGGTCATTCGCAAAAACCATTGGAGGATGAATGATCATTCAAGATGAGCATTGACTACCAATGCTCATTTGAAAAAACTATTGAAAACCAATGCTCATTTACAATTGACCATTGGGTTCCAATGGTACTTTTTCATACGGGAAACAGAATGTAAAATAATATCCCAAATTTTGTCCCGTCTTAGGTTACTCTCCTCTATGGTATATTTATACTTTAGAAACATACATTGCTCTCGTCTCATAAGAGTTCGTATAATCATTTGCATCATTGTATTCTCGACCATTCCCTTGTTCAAGGCCGTTTACATCCTTCAGGCTTAAGGTTCTATTGGAGTAGAAACAGAATTACCTGCTTGAGATACTTGAGCAGGGTCGGCGCCGCCGGGGCGATGTACTTGCTGTGATATGCGATGTTGGAGACGTTGACTGATCGGGCGAAGATGCCGCTGGCTTGCAAGCTTGCCACGAACTTCTCCACATCCTCCGCGGGTCCAGACACTGTACAGCTGTCCGCGCTGTTGTGGCACGCCACTTCGATACCAGGCGGACACATGGTCTTCACTTTCTGATAGCCCAGACCTGGAGGACACAAGTTTTATTGCACTTTATAGTTTAATAAATTAAGATTTCAATCTGACATTTTAATAAAAAAATAAAATAAAAAAATCACATTTGCCTCTTTTGCAAATTATTTTTTTAAGTTAATCTGCGTTTTCAAGAAATGTATACACAAGTTCTAATATACAAGTTAAAAAATGTATAATCTTTAATATATCCATTTATTTTATGGATCGAACTAACGACGAAAAAGTAGCCTTTAAAGAGAATTAATAAACATATTTTGAGAATTTTTTCTCTCCAATACACACCATTGAACACTTCACGGCATATAACAATTTAATTATGGAATTTTAATATTGATCCTGATACTATTGATTGCTAAGCTAAAGAAGAGAGCTTACCAACAGCCGCCATGAATCCCGTGATGAGATCTGTCTCGATGGAAGCCAGGCCTCGTGAATATGCCGACAGGATCATCTGCTCAGCTGTGAAGCAGCCATCTGCATAGGCGCAACCGAGCTCCCCCACTGAGTGGCCGATAATGTAGTCGGGTTCCACACCGCAGGCAGTCAGGACGTCCACTAGACCCAGCTAGAACCAGAACATCACTTCAGTGCTGTCCGTTTTATTTCACAAATTTTTTCATTTACGCATTAGGTATACATCATTTTGCACAGTTGACTAGTTACAACTAGTTATAGTTTTGGCAGATTGTTTAAAAGTATATATTTAGGCACAATTAATTATGTACGCACAATTATTATTGTATTGTGTTCTCTTTTTTCTGCTATTTCGGCTGGGAAATCAAATGGAGTCAATTTGCAAAATAATATTAGATAGCTACCTATTTAGAAGGTACCTAATCTATAATAATATAATATAGACGTAAAGTGGTTGTCTGTCTGTCTGTCTGTCTGTCTGTCTGTCTGTCTGTCTGTCTGCCTGTCTCTCTGTCTGTCTGTCTGTCTGTCTGTCTGTCTGTCTGTCTGTCTGTCTGTCTGTCAGTTTGTATGTCTGTCTGTCTGTCTGTCTGTCTGTCTGTCTGTCTGTCTGTCTGTCTGTCTGTCTGTCTGTCTGTCTGTCTGTCTGTCTGTCTGTCTGTCTGTCTGTCTGTCTGACAGACATTATAACATCCATTATTTGAAAATATACTAGCATGTTTCTGAACTCGATACAAATAATATTTTTTGATGATGAATCAGATTAAAGACCCGGTTTAGGCTAGATGACAACCAGTAATCTGTGATATTGATCATTTAATCAATTACTTGTATCGCTGCAATCCCAACGAAAGAGTTGAGAATATTGTCGAACATCTTAGGGTCAGTGTCAGTGATGATCTTCTTCACGTCGACTCCTTTGTGGAGGAGAGTTGCGTGACTCTTCTCAATGGAAGCGGCAAACACTGGCAGCTCCATCAACTGCGTTCCCATCCCTGCCCATTGACTGCCCATGCCAGAGAACACAAACCACACGGGTCTCTTCGAACCATCGAACCGCTGCAACATATCAGGAAACACACATGAAGAAATTACCCGATTGGAGACGAATTAGGGACGCTGCGTAGTGGTTTGTAGATACAAAGCAATTCATTTTTGGTAGATGTATGAACATCCCAACAAATATAATGTACATTTTGTATACTAATTTTTGAAGTAAATCTGTCGATTTGTCCTGTTCTAATATCCCATAGTATAATATAATACCTATAAATCAATTCACATCAGTACGATGCATTCATATATTTCCTTTGAATTTCAAATGTGACTTCAAAATATAAACAAATTTGAACTCTGGATATCTCAGAAACGTTTCTGGTAATTGGACTCTTCACACCGCCGGCCCATCAATTGTGGAAATTCGTACTTCCGAGAATTATATGTGTAAAATTATTTAAAAATATCTAGTAAATCTCGAGCAGGGTATGATTGAAAGTGCTCAATTTTTATTAAAATTGGATATGCTCAAAAAACAATTGTTAATTTCACATGGAATTGTTATACCTGTAAGTGATGTACAAGATCTCACCTGCATTTCCCTGGTCTTCGTATCAGCTTGTCCATCCTTGTTGAGCACAGTGTAGCCGCGATAGATGTAGTTCGGAATGTTCACTGAGTACACGTCTTGGAGAAGTTTCACGTACTCGGGATCAAACGGCATGGCTTCTACCTTAACAATACAGAAGACAGAGATATGAGACGAGAGATGGCGCTGGCGTCCATACAAGATGGCCACTGCAAGTGGCATTCAGTTCAACCAGCGTGCATTCGCATGGGAAAATATGGTTAAAAACCGCATTTTGCAAAAAACGGTATTTGAACGAAAGGGCTGGGTGGTCAGGTATCTTGACAATCACATGGGTTTATTGACTCGACTCTTTTAGAATTATAAAATTACCACCTTGTTCCTCCTCGAATAACCAGGGTGGTTATTCTCAATTTCCTTGACGTCTCGTATCAATTGATACGGTGTCACTACCATTTTTAATCGATAGCACTTCAGTTGCAGTGCGCCCAAGTGAAACAAGACGACAAGGATATATAGAATAGCCCTTTTGTATTTGTATTTGTATTTTTATTTTTATTATTAGTATTTGTATTTTTAAAACAGATCAAAGTAAAATTGATGATTGTCCGCGCCGAGTAGGCGCTTGTGTTAAGTCATAGTTTTCCTGTCCGTCCCTTGTCCATGACTCATCTCCTAGTTGCTCATGGTACTATAGTTTCTTTCCTTTCCACCCTTGTTATTGCGCATTTCCAGTTTACCTTTCACCGCGCAATAATACATTGCCTACCACAGTGCATTCAGGTTATCTGTGGCAGGCCCTCAGTTACAAGCCCTCCTGGCTACCGGCAACATCGCCCTGCCGATCAGTCACAATTACAATTAGCTCAGCGCTCTGAGTCATCGCCGTTCTACAGCGCCTACAATCTTACAGGGTATTAGTGCATTTCTAATATTATTACCTCCAGTCAAGACCGTTTAGACAATACTCCACGATCTGCGTGAAGTGCGACTACCACAAGTTTTCCATTCTCTTCCATGTGAACTCTGAATGCCGAATTCTCTCCTCGCCACGTCTACCTTCGCCACGCGGTGTTCTAGAGGTCGTCTGGCCCGTTTCTACTTCTACACTGGTAAGTACCTAGCCATTAGGTAATATTGGATGCACTGTGGTGTATGGCTCTCTTAGACATTGGTCCCTTGATCGCCGTCCCTATCCCGTGCTCGTTTAAGGTTGCATCAGCTCTATTAACGCTGCTTCATCCGACCTTACCTCCAAGGCCAGGTAATCACTATCTGGCCTACACAATGGTTTTAAATATTCGTGTGTGAATAGAATTCAAGAAACTTTAAGTAGAATCTCGGAGAGGAACACGAGTGTAGATCTTCATTTTATTTTTTTATTACTTCTAAAAATCTTGTACTCGAAAGTAAGCACTGGAGATAATACTCTTCTAAAATACCGCTTTTTGTGAAAAGTATAATAAGCAGACACACCTGAAAATGGTTTTATAAAATCCAAAATTTCGTTTTAAGATAATGAAATTTTGCGTTTTATGGTGTTATGAAAATTTCTTGTAAAAATTGCCAAAACTTCAAGTTTTAAAAATATTCAAAATTTCAAAATTCATCATTACCTCTGGCATTTTTGCCTATAAATGCCTTTCCTGCAACAATTAAGATTTATTTCACACTTTTTTCAATAATCTTCCAAATTCCAGCTTTACATTTAGCAATTTGAACACATGTAATTTAATCTAGTGAAGCGGTCGCTCCACCCAGCCAAGTCGAACCGTACACTCACACTCACTCAACATACCGTAAATGCCTAATAAACTGAGGAGCAGACCAAACACTTTTACTGTAAGCAACAACATGGCATTTTCGGCCTACTGGATCTTAAAATTCTAAAATCTCACATTGTTGCGGAATATCTTAATTTCGAGCTATGGCCCACCCCACCCCCTATACCAAATTTGGGAACAACAGGTTATGTCATTTGGGACTAGAGGGCCGTGAAAACAGTAAAATTACACCCCTTTTAAAAGCTATCTTCTTCTTCAGATATCAGGAAACACTGTTGACAGGGCCACAGCCTAAACTGGTTAACCGATCGATCTGAAATTTTTACCACATGTGCACTTTTGGCGTCTGATGATACCTTGCCCCTGATAATTTTTTGTGCCGCCATTTTGAAACCGGAAGTGACGTCATATCTCGAAAATGGCTGAACCGTTCGGAACGAAATTTGCGCCAATCGATTCAGACGGTCATCTATATGAAATATCAATAGTTAAAATAGATATGCACTATTATCAAAACCGGAAATGACGTAATAAATATGCCAAATCTGACTAAAATTATCTCTTATAACAATAACTACATATTCAGAAGGCTTATTATGTTACATAACATTTATAGATAAAAAAAAATTAGGTGGCAGTGATGTCAGCCGCCATTTTGAAAACCTGAAGTGATGCGATAACTCGATAACGGCTGGACCGATTGGAATGATGCTTTCGCAATTCATCATGGAATATAATTTTACGCTTACATTTAGCACCATACACAATTATTCTCCTTAGAAACCAAATCACAAAGGCGTATTTTTTAAAAGAATTATAGTCATTGGTGACACAATATATGTTACAAGTTGTAAGAATAAACTGAAAAAAGGAGTGATATCCCCATAAAAAAACACTCCGTGTAAAAATACCAGCCAAGTCTCTTCAAATAAAAAAAGTAGAAGAAATCTTAAAATTCAACACTGAAAAGTAGTGATATTCAAAAATGGCCAAGTCAAAACTTTTCAAAAAATACTTGGCGCATCGTTTTTAGGAGATTATAGATATATGTTGTGTATAGATAAGTATATTTGATTTCTGGTTTACTTCTATACTATTTATATGCACGATGCGCCAAGTATTTTTTGAAAAGTTTTGACTTGGCCATTTTTTGATATCACTACTTTTCAGTGTTGAATTTTAAGATTTCTTCTACTTTTTTTATTTGAAGAGACTTGGCTGGTATTTTTACACGGAGTGTTTTTTATGGGTTTATCCTACATTAAAGTAAATTAAATATATTTTAAATATTTGGCGGGAAAATATGCAACTTTGACATTATTTTTAAGGTTGGTATGATTGCTTTAAGCCAGACAAGCTGATAGCTGTCACTGTCATTAACTCTAAGTTGAAATATATTTTATTTTCGTGTTAAAAATGATATTTTGTCTTCAAAATTGATGAAAATTAGTATACATGTTGCAAAAATCATTAAATTTCGGTGTTATGTCGCGTAAAGATGTTGATTTCGGTGTTATGGCCTAAAACATCACTATTTCGCTTTTTGTCGCGATCAGATTATGACAGGTTATGATGTGATTTATGGAGAAAATTTGTTCAAAATATGAATCGTGAATATGAATATGAATCGTTTAGAATCGTGAAGACCGTGATTTGGAGTAGTAAGGAAGCAAAAGGGTCCTGAAAAAATATTAATATTAGTGTGGTTATTTGAGGATTTGACGATTGCATTTGGTATTGGTGCTTGGCGGAACTGGTAAGCTTGCATTTGGTACATAAAACGAAGGTTTTTGGTTCGTTATTGGAGAAGAAACAATCATTTGAAGTTTTGGTGTCGTTGGTTTTAAAGCAAGAAAATTATTTGAAGAAAGCAAAGCACGTAGAAGCTTGTTATGGTCAAGGTATCAAGATGGTGAAGAGAAAAGCTAGATGTTTGAAATGTAAAAAGAAGATTGAAGGGAATGGAGTTCAATGTGGGCAATGCCAAGAGTGGCTTCACTTTCGTTGTGTTGGGCTTGATGAAGAAGCAGATAAGTTTATTGACGAACTGGGCGATTGGAGGTGTGGTTCGTGTGATGGAATGTTTGATTCGGACATTGATTGTTCTGTGATAACAGTTTGCAGCAATACATCTACATCGAAAAATGAAGCTGATGCATCATATGAATCACTCCTTAATGGCATCAAGGTTCTTAATATTCGCATGGAAGACAGGACGAAGTGGGAAGAAATGATGGAGGCCAAGTTTGAAAGGATGCTGATGGAGCTCAGAAATATACATGACGAAATCGAATGTGGTTCATCGTTTAACAGTACCAAGATAGCAACTACATCGGGAAATGAAGAGGCTGAGGGTATTGTTAAGTTGCAGCAAGGAGTGTTGGATGGTGTTTATTGCAAGATGAAGAATGTGCTAAATGAAAAGGTAAGCGAAGCAGTTGCGATCCATATTGTTTTAGAAAATGAAAATATCAACATTCTAAATAAAATGGATCACCTGTCTTTAATAACTCAAACATTAACTGAGGATTTGTACTCTAGTGCAGTTGAGATTGAAACGCTAAGAACAGACATTGTTATGCTAAGAAACAGGATTGACGGTATGGCTGCAAATGTTGTATCAAGTAAGGAATTAAAATCTCATCAAATTCAAGGAGTGATTGCACAGGACAATACTGTATAATGTAACAAAATAATTGAAAATATGGTACCAAGAAACGAATTAAATTCAAATGAAATGCAAGGAGTGATTGCAGAGCAAAATGGTGTAGCATCTGACGACATGGCAAATATTGAGGAAATTCAATCTCATCAAGTGATTACAAAGAAGAATGCTGTAGATTGTAAGGGTCTTCTCATTGGACATTTAAATGGTTACTGTGCTGGCGATTTTTGTAAAGAAAATGGAAATAGAGCTCTGGCGTTTCCTGGTATAAGGATAAGAGAGTTGACAGATATGATTGGAAAATTGTTGTAACAGAAGAAAATATGCCACAGAAAGTTAACGTGAAGCTCGGAAATTATGTACCAAAAGACCAAACACGTTTACCAAAAACAATTTCTGACGTGGAGGAATTGTTGATGAAAGTAAAAAGTACGTTTAAAAAGGCTAAAGTGTGCCTGTGTCGTATAACTCCATCATTTCAAACAAATATTAATGATGCATTGGAAGAGTTAGGGTCGTTCCACCGGAATTAGACCAGTGGTCGTTGCGGCACTATTTAATACAATTTTCTAACTTTGCTCACAGAAACATATATACTTATGAATGTAAAAACGATTTTTTGCATATTTTTTACTTTTGTCGTTTAGAAGATACGGGCCTTAGAGGTTTGGAGAACAAGCAAAATAAGGGTATACGGCAAGTCTTACATTTGTACCAAAAACAAAGATAATTGTGTTCAACCAGCGTTGTTAGATTCAGGAAATGTTCATCTTTCAATAAAAAAATTCAACATTTGATTTAGGAAACTCTTACTGTGCAAATTTGGGGTGCATATTTTCGGCGGTAAATCGTGTTTTTTTGAATTTTTGAGCCAATGTTTTTCGTTCAATGTTAGCTATTTCAAAACAAATATTTTTGTGTATGAACTACATACCAAGTGGTATAATAATTAGCTGATAAACATTTAAAATTATTCCATTAACCTAGCTAAAAAAATATCCAAATATTTGGGAATTCAATTTTTTCCCATTTTTAAGGTCATCGTACGGAAAAGGGGGACCTCGTATAATCTGGTGAAACATACACTAAGATTGGCGAATATAAGGTTGATAATTACTGAAAGTTTTGTTTTGTATATTGGCTTGGTATAGAAGTTACGATACTGTCCTTGGGGTCAAAATTGAAAATAAATTAATTTTTGACATTTTTGAGGTTATAGTACGGAAAAGGGGGACCACATATATTCTGGAAAGATATGCGCTTACATTCACGTATATAAGGTTAGTAATTACCGAAAGTTTTGTTTTGTATATTAGTTTGGTATAGAAGTTAGGTATCATTGATGAGGTATTCACGGCTCAAATTTACTTCTGATTCAGATTTTATAAAAAAAAATTAATGATGCACATTTATGATATACGCATGATTATTATTTTAATTTTTACTATATAAATATCAACGATCAAGATTTCATCGCTTTAGCTAATTTAAAATATTAGACCTAGGTGTAGTACAACCCGAAGATAAATAAATATGATAATTTAGAATCTATTGTCAGTTTTAAGTTAACATGATATACAAAACCAAACATTGAGAAATTAAGAACATTAACATCACCAATTCAATCGTAATTTTTTACAGAATTAATGAGGTCCCCCTTTTCCGTACTATGACCTACAAAATGCCAAAAATTAACTTATTTTCCATATGCAGTACCTCATCAACGTTACTGTAACTTCTATACCAAACTAATATACAAAACAAAACTTTCGGTAATTACTAACCTTATATACGTGAATGTAAGCGCATCTCTTTCCAGAATATATGTGATCCCCCTTTCCGTACTATGACCTCGAAAATGTCAAAAATTAATTTATTTTCAATTTTGACCCTAAGGACAGTATCGTAACTTCTATACCAAGTCAATATACAAAACAAAACTTTCAGTAATTATCAACCTTATATTCGCCAATCTTAGTGTATGTTCCACCAGATTATACGAGGTCCCCCTTTTCCGTACGATGACCTTGAAAATGGGAAAAAATTAAATTCCCAAATATTTGGATATTTTTTTAGCTAGGTTAATGGAATAATTTTAAATGTTTATCAGCTATTTATTATACCACTTGGTATGTAGTTCATACACAAAAATAATTGTTTTGAAATAACTAACATTGAACGAATAACATTGGCTCAAAAATTCAAAAAAACACGATTTCCCGCCGAAAATGTGCACCCCAAATTTGCACAGTTAGAGTTTCCCAAATCAAATGTTGAATTTTTTTATTGAAAGATTAACATTTTCTGAATCTAACAACGCTGGTGGAACACAATTATCTTTGTTTTTGGTACAAATGTAAGACGTGCCGTATACCCTTATTTTACTTGTTCTCCAAACCTCTAAGGCCCGTATCTTCTAAGCGACAAAAGTAAAAAATATGCAAAAAATCGTTTTTACATTCATAAGTATATATGTTTCTGTGAGCAAAGTTAGAAAATCGTATTAAATAGTGCCGCAACCATTTTTCTTAAAATTGGTCTATTACTGGTGGAATAAGCCGTTATGCTCATCAATGGATGTGGAATTGATTGATTTGAAGGAGATATTGGAAGGAATAAAGGGGAGCTTTGATATGGATTTAATGGAAAATGTTGTCACCGGTAAAAGCTACTGTGTTGGAACGAGAAAATCAGGATTTTCGGACTCGCTGTTTTTGGAGCAAGCACATGTAATTGTAAATGGTATGCATGATGTGGCAGATATGGAGAAGCAGAAGAAAAGGGATAGTAAGAGAAAGAGAAGATTTCAAGAGAGAAGATCAGAACTAATCGTTGGATCTTTAAATGTGGTTACATTAACTGGAAAAGTGGAAGAAGTTATTGATATGATGAAGGAACAAATACTGGATATATTTGGAATAAGTGAGACAAAGTGGAAAGGGGAAGGCGTGAATGACTTGAGAGATGGTTTCAAACTATGGTGGTCAGGTGGGACAAAGGGACAAAATGGAGTAGGTATTATTGTCAATGACAAAATAAAGGATCACGTTGTCGAAGTTATAAACTACAGCGATAGAATTATGAAACTAGTTGTTGCAGACGTCTATGGCAAAATGGAGTGTATACAAGTATATGAACGCGAAAAGTTTATTGAGGAATTGGATACAATTTTGAGTCAAAGATTAGAAGAAGTCATTCTGATGGGTGATTATAATGCCAAGGTGGGGTCAAACAGGATTGGTTTTGAGGATGTTTTGGGAGCGCATGGTTATGGAGTGAGAGATAAGGATGTAAGTAATCTATTGGACTTATGTGTTAGAAATGATATGGAAATAAGTAACACTAAGTTTCAGAAGAGATTAAATGAAAAGATTACCAGATATAGTTGGGATAATAAATCCAGAAGCACTATAGATTACATCATTACAAGTCGTGAGATGAAAAGGGATATAAGAGATGTACGAGTATAAACGACTGTGTCTTTGGACAGCGATCATAGATTATTAATTGCTCACAATAAGAGAAAAAATATGTATCAAGAGAAGTGCAAAGAACAAATAAAATTAGAGTATGGAAATTGCAGGAAAAAGAGAGCTGCAGAGCTTTCAAGATGGCAATTGGAGAAAAGATTCCCAGAGAAACAGTACTTCGTGATATAGAAGAGGAATGGCAGATGTTTAAAAAAGAAATTGTACAGATTGCTGGAGAGGTGTGTGGAGTTAGTGGAGGAAAGAGGAAGAAGAAACAAACTCCTTGGTGGAGTACGAAGGGGAAAGACGCAGTAAAGAGAAAGCAGCAGGCTTGGAAGAAAATGATAAGAGACAGAACAGAAAGCACTAATAAAGAGTATCGGAAAATGAGAGGAGATGTGAAGAAGTTAGTCAAGACTGAAAAAAATAGGACGATGCTCGAGTTAGCTGATAAATTGGAAAAAGATTTTATTGGAAATAAGAAATTGGTATATGGATTAGTGCGAAATAAGTTGCGTAAAAATGAAGATCAAAAGTTCTTGCTGTATAAAGGAAAATTAACAAATGAAGCAGATATTAAGGGATTATGGAAAGAATACTTTGAGAATTTACTGAATTCTACAAGAAATGAAGAAGATTGCAATATAAATAGAAAAGTGGAGACAGTTATAGCAGGAGGAAGAAGAGCACGAAAAGAAGTACAAGATGAAGAGGATGATGGAAATGAGTTTGCAAACTTAATTTTGGATGATGATGAAGAAGAAGAAGAAGAAGAAGAAGAAGAAGAAGAAGAAGAAGAAGAAGAAGAAGAAGAAGAAGAAGAAGAAGAAGAAGAAGAAGAAGAAGAAGAAGAAAAAGAAGGAGAAGAAGGGTATCCCATTATGAGAGGTGAAGTTGAAATAGCAATAAAATCAATGAAAAATAGAAAAGCTCCTGGAGTTGATAAAGTCACAGTTGAGATGTTAAAGGCAGCAGGAGATCTGGGAGTTGATTGGATGTTCAGAATTGTACGTGCAGCTTGGAGTCAAAAAAAGGTACCAGAGGACTGGACGAAAAGTTTAATCTCAATTCTCTTTAAAAAAGGGAAAAAGGACTGTCAAAATTATAGAGGCATATCTTTAATGAGCCACGCGTCCAAAATCTATGAAACGATATTAGAAATGAGAATAAGATGTTTATTGGAAAATAAACTAAGCGAAGAGCAATATGGTTTTTAGGCGTGGTAGGACCACCACTGACTTAATTTTTGCTTGAAGAATGATTATGGAGAACAAATGGGAACAAGATAATCCAATGTACATGACTTTTCTTGACATAGAAAAGGCATTTGATCACCTCCCAGAGAAAAAGTATGGGAATCACTCAGAAAAAAGGGAATTCCAAAAGGCCTTATTAGCAGAATTCAAAGCTTGTATATAAATTGCATGAGTTGCGTACAAACTAGTGCTGGTAACACAAATTGGTTTTCAGTGAGCTCAGGTGTTCGTCAAGGAAGTGTTCTTTCGCCAATATTGTTCGTGACAGTAATGGATTAAATGTTCAGGACAGTGGAAAGGGGAAATGGAGAAGATTCATTAACAATGATGTTTGCTGATATGTTATGGTGTGGGGGATGAACGCTGAGGAAGTACAGACGAAGGTTGACAAGTGGAAGATGGTAACGGAAGAGTTTGGAATGTCAGTAAGTAGAAAGAAAAGTGAATCAGTATGTTTAGTATGTTTAGTATGTTTAGTATGTTTAGGTTATCAAGAAATTGAATTAATAATACATTAAATACTTAGGAAGCACAATTACTGAAGATGCAAAAATTGCAGTTGAAGTAAATCGAAGAGTACAATTGGCATCGAAATTTTATCAACAATTTCGAAAATTATTATGGAATGAAGGTTTTCCCGAAAAAATCAAAATATTACTAAACAAGCTCTATTACGTTCCTATTTTTACATATGGTGCAATAACTTGGTCTATGGGATGGAGGGTAGAGTCAATGATGCAAGCGGCAGAAATGAAATTTTTGAGGAGTATTGTTGGTGTCACAAGAATGGACAGGATGAGGAATAGCATTGTGAGAAAGAAGTTAGGTGTGGAAAGTTTACTATTTAAAATTGTAAGAGAGCGGTTGAAGTGGTACGGAAAGATGAGGAAAATGGACATGAAAAGAATCCCCCGTATGGCGTTTGAAAGAACTAGAGTCATCAGAAAGAGACGTGTGGGACGGCCGAGGGACAGATGGGAGGAGCAAATACGAGGTGATTTGATGGCAAGAGGAGTGGAAAACTATAAGATTGTGGAAGATGATGTGGAAGATGATGAGAGATGGAGTGCATTGGTGGAGAGAAGAGACCCAGCAAACAAGGTACATGATTGGCACCTCCCTGGCACATCCCAGTTTGACCATTTGGGATATGGCATTTGGGAGCTCCCTGTTACATGGCGGGGACCTTCCAAATGTTCAAACTCATTTTCTAAGTAGTTTGAACATTTGGGATGTCCTCGCCATGTAACAGGGAGCTCCCAAATGTTCAAACCTTATCGAGAGGAATGTGGTGGTATTTGGGAGGTCCCTGTTACATGGCGAGGACCTCCCAAATGTTCAAACTCATTTTGTAAGTTAGTTTGAACATTTGGGAGGTCCCCGCCATGTAACAGGGATGTGCCAGGCATGTGCTAGGGATGTGCCAGGCATATGCCAGTTTCATCCCAGGGAGCTGCCTGGCACATCCCTGTTACATGGCGGGGACCTCCCAAATGTTCAAACTCATTTTGTAAGTTAGTTTGAACATTTGGGAGGTCCCCGCCATGTAACAGGGATGTGCCAGGCATGTGCCAGGCATATGCCAGTTTCATCCCAGGGATATCCCGTGTAGATATCGCTATTATAGTTTACTTTTTACAGTTTAAATTCAAAATAACCGTTAATTTTAGGCAGGTGAACTCGCTGGAATGTGCCAGAGATGTACCTGGGAGGTGCCAGGCAGCTGCTGGGATGTGCCAGGCAGCTGCTGGGATGTGCCAGGCAGCTCCCAGAGATGTGCCAGGCACCTGCTGGGATGTGCCAGGCAGCTCCCATGGACATGTGCCAGGCAGCTCCCAGACATGTGCCAGACAGCTACCATGGGAGGTGCCTGGCAGCCCGTTGTCCAGTCATAGTTACATGCCTGGCACCTCCCTGGCATGTAACTGGCAAATCTCATGGGAGCTGCCTGGCATGTAACAGTGTTTGCTGGGGAGGAGGAGGAATAAGAAGTGGAGGAAGAAGATTAAAGAAATACGTTGAGAGTGGCGACTTACGTATTATAAATGGCCTATATTGAATTGTATTCTTACCTTCAAATAGTGGAAAGTTAAACAATAAAGATGTAATGTTATTTATGATAACTCAACATTCTGAAAATTTCGTGCATTTCGCGCGCGCGAAAAACAGGTGTCCCTAGTAATTAGCTTATCTGTTTTTTGAGTTCGTACCATAGCAATAAAACACTTACTTATAAAGACAATAATTTGATGATTTATATTTTTTCATAATTTGAATGTTTCATAAGTTAAAACGGTATTTATGAACTATTATCTCCAATTTTTACCTTCGCCTAAACTCAGAGAAAATTGTAATGACATTAGTAATCATTCACACAATCTATTTTGATTTTCTTTACTTCATAAGAATCTTCTAAGTTCAAAGTAAACCATTTTGTAAACATGCAATTACTTAAAAATAAAAAACGATACAATTCCAGTAAAATTGCTTAGTAAAATGAGTATTACTTGAACAGCATTACACCTACCTTGGACAAGAGTCTCTCCATTCCCTCCTCAGTCCTGGTGGAAGCGACGACCAGCCTGGGCAGGTTGTCTTTCACCTCGGGCTTCTTCTTGGAGTGCGATCGCAGCAGGATGTGTGCGTATTCCCCAGTCACTCCCACCGCGTTGACAGCCACGAGTCCTCCATCCCAGGGAGTGGTCTCGGTCACAACCTGGACGACATTAGGAACATGAGAGCAGTACAACGCAGCAGGATGTGTGCGTATTCCCCAGTCACTCCCACCGCGTTGACAGCCACGAGTCCTCCATCCCAGGGAGTGGTCTCGGTCACAACCTGGACGACATTAGGAACATGAGAGCAGTACAACGCAGCAGGATGTGTGCGTATTCCCCAGTCACTCCCACCGCGTTGACAGCCACGAGTCCTCCATCCCAGGGAGTGGTCTCGGTCACAACCTGGACGACATTAGGAACATGAGAGCAGTACAACGCAGCAGGATGTGTGTGTATTCCCCAGTCACTCCCACCGCGTTGACAGCCACGAGTCCTCCATCCCAGGGAGTGGTCTCGGTCACAACCTGGACGACATTAGGAACATGAGAGCAGTACAACGCAGCAGGATGTGTGCGTATTCCCCAGTCACTCCCACCGCGTTGACAGCCACGAGTCCTCCATCCCAGGGAGTGGTCTCGGTCACAACCTGGACGACATTAGGAACATGAGAGCAGTACAACGCAGCAGGATGTGTGTGTATTCCCCAGTCACTCCCACCGCGTTGACAGCCACGAGTCCTCCATCCCAGTGAGTGGTCTCGGTCACAACCTGGACGACATTAGGAACATGAGAGCAGTACAACGCAGCAGGATGTGTGTGTATTCCCCAGTCACTCCCACCGCGTTGACAGCCACGAGTCCTCCATCCCAGGGAGTGGTCTCGGTCACAACCTGGACGACATTAGGAACATGAGAGCAGTACAACGCAGCAGGATGTGTGCGTATTCCCCAGTCACTCCCACCGCGTTGACAGCCACGAGTCCTCCATCCCAGGGAGTGGTCTCGGTCACAACCTGGACGACATTAGGAACATGAGAGCAGTACAACGCAGCAGGATGTGTATGTATTCCCCAGTCACTCCCACCGCGTTGACAGCCACGAGTCCTCCATCCCAGGGAGTGGTCTCGGTCACAACCTGGACGACATTAGGAACATGAGAGCAGTACAACGCAGCAGGATGTGTGCGTATTCCCCAGTCACTCCCACCGCGTTGACAGCCACGAGTCCTCCATCCCAGGGAGTGGTCTCGGTCACAACCTGGACGACATTAGGAACATGAGAGCAGTACAACGCAGCAGGATGTGTGTGTATTCCCCAGTCACTCCCACCGCGTTGACAGCCACGAGTCCTCCATCCCAGGGAGTGGTCTCGGTCACAACCTGGACGACATTAGAAACATGAGAGCAGTACAACGCAGCAGGATGTGTGCGTATTCCCCAGTCACTCCCACCGCGTTGACAGCCACGAGTCCTCCATCCCAGGGAGTGGTCTCGGTCACAACCTGGACGACATTAGGAACATGAGAGCAGTACAACGCAGCAGGATGTGTGTGTATTCCCCAGTCATTCCCACCGCGTTGACAGCCACGAGTCCTCCATCCCAGGGAGTGGTCTCGGTCACAACCTGGACGACATTAGGAACATGAGAGCAGTACAACGCAGCAGGATGTGTGTGTATTCCCCAGTCACTCCCACCGCGTTGACAGCCACGAGTCCTCCATCCCAGTGAGTGGTCTCGGTCACAACCTGGACGACATTAGGAACATGAGAGCAGTACAACGCAGCAGGATGTGTGTGTATTCCCCAGTCACTCCCACCGCGTTGACAGCCACGAGTCCTCCATCCCAGGGAGTGGTCTCGGTCACAACCTGGACGACATTAGGAACATGAGAGCAGTACAACGCAGCAGGATGTGTGCGTATTCCCCAGTCACTCCCACCGCGTTGACAGCCACGAGTCCTCCATCCCAGGGAGTGGTCTCGGTCACAACCTGGACGACATTAGGAACATCAAATCTACTGCTTCAATGTAATTATATGTATGTACCTAGTACACTTGGCACAACTTAAAATGATCGCTTAATAAATATGAATGACTGAATGTTAGATCGCACCATCAGAAGTCAGTCAAGCATTGAGTGTTATATGGTACATACATGGCCAGCAGTCTTTCATATTTGTTAACCGATATTTTTTTTTCACAAAGCTATCTGACAAGTAGAATATTATCTTGTCTGGGACAAAGCTATCTGCCAAGTAGAATGTTATCTTGTCCGGCACAAAGCTATCTGCCAAGTAGAATGTGTGCTTGTACGGCACAAACCTATCTGACAAGTAGAATGTGTGCTTGTACGGCACAAACCTATCTGACAAGAAGAATGTGTGCTTGTCCGGCACAAACCTATTTGACAAGAAGAATGTGTGCTTGTCCGGCACAAACCTATTTGACAAGTAGAATGTGTGCTTGTCCGGCACAAAGCTTACTGACAAGAAGAATGTGTGCTTGTCCGGCACAAAGCTAACTGACAAGAAGAATGTGTGCTTGTCCGGCACAAAGCTATCTGCCAAGTAGAATGTTATCTTGTCCGGGATAAAGCTATCTGACAAGTAGAATGTTATCTTGTCCGGGATAAAGCTATCTGACAAGTAGAATGTGTGCTTGTCCGGCACAAAGCTATCTGCCAAGTAGAATGTTATCTTGTCCGGCACAAAGCTATCTGACAAGTAGAATGTGTGCTTGTCCGGCACAAAGCTAACTGACAAGAAGAATGTGTGCTTGTCCGGCACAAAGCTAACTGACAAGAAGAATGTGTGCTTGTCCGGCACAAAGCTATCTGCCAAGTAGAATGTTATCTTGTCCGGGATAAAGCTATCTGACTAGTAGAATGTTATCTTGTCCGGGATAAAGCTATCTGACAAGTAGAATGTGTGCTTGTCCGGCACAAAGCTATCTGACAAGTAGAATGTGTGCTTGTCCGGCACAAAGCTATCTGACAAGTAGAATGTGTGCTTGTCCGGCACAAACCTATTTGACAAGAAGAATGTGTGCTTGTCCGGCACAAAGCTATCTGCCAAGTAGAATGTGTGCTTGTCCGGCACAAAGCTATCTGCCAAGTAGAATGTGTGCTTGTCCGGCACAAAGCTATCTGCCAAGTAGAATGTGTGCTTGTCCGGCACAAAGCTATCTGCCAAGTAGAATGTGTGCTTGTCCGGCACAAAGCTATCTGCCAAGTAGAATGTGTGCTTGTCCGGCACAAAGCTATCTGCCAAGTAGAATGTGTGCTTGTCCGGCACAAAGCTATCTGCCAAGTAGAATGTGTGCTTGTCCGGCACAAAGCTATCTGCCAAGTAGAATGTGTGCTTGTCCGGCACAAAGCTATCTGCCAAGTAGAATGTGTGCTTGTCCGGCACAAAGCTATATGCCAAGTAGAATGTGTGCTTGTCCGGCACAAAGCTATCTGCCAAGTAGAATGTGTGCTTGTCCGGCACAAAGCTATCTGCCAAGTAGAATGTGTGCTTGTCCGGCACAAAGCTATCTGCCAAGTAGAATGTGTGCTTGTCCGGCACAAAGCTATCTGCCAAGTAGAATGTGTGCTTGTCCGGCACAAAGCTATCTGCCAAGTAGAATGTGTGCTTGTCCGGCACAAAGCTATCTGCCAAGTAGAATGTGTGCTTGTCCGGCACAAAGCTATCTGCCAAGTAGAATGTGTGCTTGTCCGGCACAAAGCTATCTGCCAAGTAGAATGTGTGCTTGTCCGGCACAAAGCTATCTGCCAAGTAGAATGTGTGCTTGTCCGGCACAAAGCTATCTGCCAAGTAGAATGTGTGCTTGTCCGGCACAAAGCTATCTGCCAAGTAGAATGTGTGCTTGTCCGGCACAAAGCTATCTGCCAAGTAGAATGTGTGCTTGTCCGGCACAAAGCGACTCACTTGTACTCTGCCCGCGACGAGCGATGGGATGAGGGGCGACGGGGTGTTGTAGTGGAGATTGGCGGGAATGGCACCCGCTTGCATCGCGATGATCACTTTGACAACTGCCACGAGGTTGGAGCAAGCTTCAGCATGACCGAGGTTAGACTTGACGGAACCAATCAGCAGGGGTGTCTTCCTGTCCTTCACCATCACCTTGTCGATTACGTTGATCTCAACAGAGTCGCCGTCCTGGATCACAAACATTCACATTATTCATTACTGAAAACTGTTTTGGATTAGATTAGATTATAATGGTTGCGCGTCAACGTCGAGGTTACATTGCGCACATTAATTTTTACTTTTAACTTTGTTGATCATAAGTGGAGGACATGAGGAGGGGTTGACCTAACGGGCCCTGTGCGGGGGAGTCTGAAACTGGTGGAAAAAAGCCAGGTCAGAATGGAGACAGATCTCCGTGGTTGGGGGGGGGGGGGGGGGGGGGGAAGGCTTCGGGCCGGTGGGACCCGATTGCGTATTAACGTAGGCTAACTGAATTCGAGACACAGGTCTCGAAATCGTATAGACCTTGTAGTCGCATTTTGCAACTCCGTAACCTAACTGAATTCGAGACCAACTTCTTTGGTTCTCGGCTGCTTTCGGCTGCCTTCGTTCTTCCGTGTCTCGATCAGCTGATCGGATATGTCTGGTTGTCAAAGGTGTTTGCATGCCGTTATAAATCATCATGCCAAGTGATATTGATTTAATTTGCTTGGTGTCAATAGTACGACCGAAATTATTAAACTTGATTTCGATAGTGATCATCTGTACATCTCTACAGGCTCGAGTAAATCTAAACAAAATACTAGGAAAACGCTCAGTGTAACGCGTTGATGAGCGAGCACAGAACATGCAACATACCCAGTCACGGTACACGACACGGCACAAGACGATTTTCTCTGCAACTTTCCAATCTCCATATAAATACTCTGGATGAATATCAGATCCATTGTGTCGTAACTTTCCTACATACTTTTTCCAGCTTTTGACAACCCATACTTTACTCATATAATAATTGACTGATTGGGCTAACAATGTGTAAAATTTAGGATTATATTGGTCATGATCACCATGCAAATTTTGAACTTAATCGGAACATTTTGATTGTCAACCAATCAGAAGATATTATTTAAACTTTAACTAATTGGAGGATTTGGCCTTCGAACTACATTTAATTTGATATGCGCTAGTTTTATTGTAAATTGTGGATGGACTGCTTGGCTGCTCTACAGGCCTTGGTGGAGCAGAAGCTTAAAGAAGGCAGGGATGAAAATGTAGTATACCTACGTTTTACAAATATTTCTAGATTATGGAATAAAATGTCACTAAAATGACAAAAACTTTTGAAAATAATGACAGATTAAACTTAAAACTGCACAAATACCTTAAATGTTGGTCCCAATGACCATGCGAAGTTTTAAGATGATCGGTCAATCGGTTCTAGTTTAAATTTCAAAAATCACCGGAAAAATGGTTTCAAATTTTAACCAATGAGAGGATTTTGCTGAACCTTTTAACGATTGGGTACAATGTTGGTTGCAATGATTTTGCTAAATTTCAAATTGATTGGATTAACCAATCGAAAGATTTTTTTTTATTTAAATTTGAACCAATCAGGGGATTTGAAAAAAAATTGGGTCTGCAACGCCCGGAAATAGTCAGTACACGTGTGCAAAATTTTAGCTTGATCGGAGTAAAACTGTGACTTGTATATCGTCAGAAACAGAAAAAACTGACAAAAAAACAGAGGTCCGTGCCAATAGAGCCAAAAGGAGACGCTCGCTTCGCTCGCTCAATAATCATTGATAATGAATCTTATATAAATCACGCGGTAGCCACCAATATGAGCGACTCAATATGAGCGACAGTCAAAATAGCGAATCCAAAAGAGCGACACCATAATAGCGACAGTCCATTTGGGCGACTGGTACAAAAGAGCGACAGGAAATAAGAGCGAAAGAAATATGAGCGACAGGCAATATGAGCGACAGGCAATATGAGCGACAGTCAAATATGAGCGACAATCAATATGAGCGACAGGCAATAAGAGCGACAGGCAATATGAGCGACAGTGAAATATGAGCGACAATCAATATGAGCGACAGGCAATATGAGCGACAGGGCAATATGAGCGACAGGCAATATGAGCGACAGGCAATATGAGCGTCAGGCAACCGACCAAGAAACATTTTCTTTTGAGGAAAATTATTGCGAACATTGTAAAAATATTCTAAATAAGCATATACGTATTTTTTTGTTTGGCCAAATTTGCATCCCGTATCGAATTACAGCCAACTCAAAATTTGACATTTTCGACAAAACAGCTTCATTGCAATGTATCACGCGAGCGGAGCGAGCGACTCCACTTTTTGTACAAAAGATTCAATCAATCGTAGAATGCCTCGTCGATCCCCTTCAGGTCGCGTGGCACGTCATTTGTGAAAATGCCGAACAGGAATGGCGCCATGATCGAACCCTGCGGCACGTCAGCCTGGATTTGCCGGGTCGTCGACTTCTCCTCGCGGATTGATACGTGGAAGGCGCGTCCTCGCAGGAAGCTGGCCACGAAGTTCACCAGATGGGGCGAAAACTCGAGGTCGATGAGCTTGGCAAGGAGACCCTCGTGCCAGACTCTGTCAAACGCCTTCGCGACGTCCAGGAACACGATGCCGGTCATCTTGTTGATGTTGAAGCCGTGGGAGATCTTGTCCACGACTCGCAGCAGCTGGTGCGTCGTCGAGTGCTGTCGGCGGAAGCCGAACTGTTTTGTCAATGATTACTTTGTTCTTCTCGGCATGCTCTTGGAGCCGCCGGAGCGCGATTTTCTCAAGCACCTTTGAGAGACACGAGTGCAGGCTGATCGGCCGGTAGTTGGCGGGATCTCGCAGTGGCTTGCCAGGCTTCGGAAAGGCAACCACCTTCGCTTCCTTCATGGGGTCGGGAAGTGTTGAAGGCGCAGGCAGGCGTTGTTGATCTCGACGATCTTGGTGACGGCGTGTCCGGGCAGCCTCTTGATGACGACGTTGGTGATGCCGTCAATCCCCAGAGCCTTCCCGTTGCTCATCTTCACGACGTGGGCGGCGAACTCTGCAGTTGTGCATTTCTCGAAGTCGGTCTCGTGATCTTCTGCAGGTTGCTCTGCTTGCCAGCTGACTACTTTGTTCTCTACCTCCGCACTGGAGCGGTTGGCAAGTTCGGCTGGAACTGGTCCTCCAGCGACTCGGCCAACACCTCGGCCTTGTCTCGCGCGCTGCAGGCAAGATGAGTCTTGCTCTGGATGCAAAGATGTAGCTGGCAGTGCGGTCTTATATTCGTTTTCGGGTTGATCTTGTTTCCCATTGGTGGAGTGTTGGACGACCAATCGCAGAGCTGGAATTGGCGATGGTTTTCGTCCTCACTTCGTCAGTTGGTGGCGAGCCTGGCTGCGAGTGAGTCGTGCGGTCATGAGCGCTTCTGTGCGTGTGGTAGAGCTCGGTGGTCAGCTCGGCGAGTCTCTTGTATGTCCGGGATATGGTGTCTCGCAGGAGCGCCATGCCAGCTTTCTGCAGTATCCGGCTGGTGTTCGGCGACCTGGTGTGGAAATGAAGGCGCAGGAAGTTCGGTACTACTTCCTGTCCTCGGCATTGCATCAGAAAACTCAGATCGCAAAGAGTCTTCTCCTTCTTGATGCGAAGCTTCTCAAACTTTCTCTTTCAGTGAAGTGCGTCCTCCCCGTAGAGGCGGTAGATGATGTCGTGGACGTTTTCGGAACCATCGTGTAATGAATTGGCAGTGGTGACGGTTTGTTCCGATGAATGTGCTGGTGGCCCTGATAAGGACCGTTCTCGCCGTTTCGAAGGAGTTACTTCCATCAGCGAGCCGTCAGGAGGATGGATAGCACATCGTCCCTCGCCCAGATCGTTGAGGAAACCGGACACTCAATCGATTTCGAGGCGATGAAGCCACTCGCCTCCGTCGAGAACTACGCCGTCCGCACCATCCGAGAGGCAGTCGAAATCGAGAGGCGTCCCGGCAACCTCAACAAGCGCGACGACAGTATTCCACACGCGTGAAAGCCTGTCATGGCCAGGATACTGGTGACGCCGACCGAGCCGCCAGTCAAGCACGCACCAACGGCCGGGGAGAACATCTCGCCGAGTCCACCGCCGGGGTCGTGCACGAGAAGCCGCATGCAGTCACCATCCCAGCAGCCGGCGCCGAGCAGCGGAGCGATCCTCGCGGGAAGGCAGAGGATTACCGCTCGGCCACCGCGAGCACCGACTCGCAGCCAGGCTCGCCGCCAACTGACGAAGTGAGGACGAAATCCATCTCAAACTCCAGCTCTGCGATTGGTCGTCCAACACTCCACTAATGGGAAACAAGATCAACCCGAAAACGAATATAAGACCGCACTGCCAGCTACATCTTTGCAGGTAGGTCTTCGAGTCCTCGAGCTGACAACACCTCCTGGACCTCCTGACTACTCATCTGAACTTCTCCGAGGACCTTCTCAACATGCTGCCCAAGACTTACGGGAAACCAGGGAAATAGGCCGGAGTCACAGAGACCGAAGCGGGCAATGAAGCCACTGAAGAGAATCGAGCTATTAGAAGAGAGAAATCGACGGCGGATGCGCACGCTGTAATCACGAAGCTTATGCCGGGCATCAACTCCCAAGCTCCTCATATTGCCTGTCGCTCATATTGCCCTGTCGCTCATATTGCCTGTCGCTCATATTGCCTGTCGCTTATATTGCCTGTCGCTCATATTGCCTGTCGCTCATATTGCCTGTCGCTCATATTGCCCTGTCGCTCATATTGCCTGTCGCTCATATTGCCTGTCGCTCATATTGCCCTTTCGCTCATATTGCCTGTCGCTCATATTGCCTGTCGCTCATATTGACATGTCGCTCATATTGACGTCGCTATTTTGGGTTTCGCTCATATGTACCGTCGCCTATTTTGATCGTCGCTCTTATTGCCTGTCGCTCTTATGGGTTTCGCTCTTTTGGATTCGCTCATTTTACTTTCGCTGTTTTTGCGTCGCTCTTATTGGATAGAACCGAATCACGATCAGAATTTAATTTTCCGAACTTAAAAATATTTATAGATTTTCATTGACGGTTACATTACAATTACATAGTAAATTCTTGTGTAGATACGTGAATGATTTTATATCAGTAAATCTATTTAAGGTGTGTTACTTTAGTATTAAAATTCTTAAATCAGTTTATTAATGTTGAATGTTCAGTGAAAGTGACAATTTGTATTTTTTTAAGGAGCAAACATATTCTGTTGCCTACCATTTTTATTCAAGTATTTTTTTAATGGAAACTTAAATGTGGCGCAATGATTCCTTTCATTTATTAGAAAATGTTTAAGAAATGAGAATATTACGTGGACTGCTATTAATTATATATATGTCTTGTATTTCCAAACATAAAAAATAAACACATATTGAAATTCTAAATATTTTAACCTTTCTTCTCACTGAGAATTTCCCTTTTGCAAAATTATTTCAATATCATTTTCTATCTTCTAAAAAATCATTCGTGTCTTTATTATATTTTTATTTAAAATGGATAGATATATTGTAATGATGTAATAATTAAGAGATTATTAATGGATAGGGAAATGGTATTACCTATCCCGTTTTGCTCATAGTAACTAGCGTAGAACGATATTTTTCTCTAGGTATTTTAATAATATTAATATTGCTAATTTGCTTACAAAGATATAATGGCATATTAATGCTGTACAAAAACAAGAACTTGTAAAAAACTGCCAAGCACCTTCCCGCCTAAAAGGATTGAGATCTAAAAGAAGGGCCAAGCAATAATATATTGTTGAAACTTTTTCACACTTAAAATTCATGAAATAATTTCGCCCAGTTACTGCCGCCAAGCACAACACTATAAACCTAACGTTGTGCCCAAATTCGAAGAAAGAAATCAATGTGAACCATTACCTATTGTAAACTTTAACAAAATTATAAAAATTAAAAGCGATAAATACAAATTCTTCAAAATTTATTGAAAAAACAAAATAAATGTTTTTAATTAATTTAAAACACAATTAAAAAAAAATTAAATTAAAATTAAAAAAATAAAAAATAAAGCTGGGCGCATTGTGTCAAGAAGAAGGCAACATAAGAAAGAAGATGACGATAAAGGAGCCAAAGAAAGACAAAAAGTAAAATGAAGATGGAAGAAGTCTACATGGTCGGTGCAAATTCAATGCGCCAAGCTTTATTTTTAATATTTTTAATTATATCAGCCTTCATTGATTATTGAGTGTTACCTATCATTACATTGTTAACGCCTACAACGTCACTTCTTGTCTAAAGTTTTCTGTTTTTCTTCGAATAGTCCCAAAGTTAGTATAACGAAATGGTCAATTTCTTTACGTTGAATATGAGTAATCTCAACTTTTAAATTGTTTAAAAGTCACAACTTTTAGACATGGGATAACGTAAATTGTAGGTGTATTGTTCCGGTGTTGGCCGGAATTTGTGCGTCATCTCACGCATATTTGTTGTTAGTTGGTAAACTGAACGAAAGGTAAGATGATTGTAAATGCGTTTCCTCAATTTTAAATTCTTCCAAGTTCACTTTTTATGCCATATAAACTCAATATCCCCATAAAAAACACTCCGTGAAAAATACCAGCCAAGTCTCTTACCCTAAAAAAAACAACAGAAGAAATCTAAAAATTCAGCACTGAAAAGTAGTGATATCAAAAAAATGGCCAAGTCAAAACTTTTCAAGAAATGCTTGGCGCATCGTACATATAAAAAGTATAGAAGTAGGCCGGAAATCAAATATACTCATGTATACATAAAATATATCTATAATCTTCTAAAAAAACGATGCGCAAAGTATTTTTTGAAAAGTTTTGACTTGGCCATTTTTTTGATATCACTACTTTTCAGTGCTGAATTTTTAGATTTCTACTGTTTTTTTTTTAGAGTAAGAGACTTGGCTGGTATTTTTACACGGAATGTTTTTATGGGGATATCACTCCTTTTTTCAGTTTATTCTTACAACTTGTAACATATATTGTGGCACTAACCTTTAAAAAATATGCCTTTGTGACTTGGTTGCTAAGAAGTTGTGCTTGTTACTGTGTATATGCTATAAATAATATGCTATATGAAGTATAGCGAAAGTTTCGTTCCAATCGGTCCAGCCGTTCTCGAGTTATGGCATCACTTCCGGTTTTCAAAAAGGCGGTTGACATCACTGCCTACTAAAATTTGTATCTATAAGTGTTATTATGTAACATAATGAGCCTTCTGAATATGTAGTTATTGTTATGAGAGATGATTTAAGTCAGATTTGGCATTTTTATGACGTCATTTCCGGTTTTAGTAATAGTACATTTTAATTTCGACTACTGATATTTCATAAAGAAGACCGTCTGAATCGTTTGGCGCAAGTTTCGTATCGATCGGTCCATCCATTTTTGAGATATGACGTCACTTCCGGTTTCAAAATGGTGGCACAAAAAATGTGTAAGGGCAAGGTATCATCAAACGCTAAAAGTGCACATGTGGTAAAAATTTCAGATAGATCGGTTCAGCCCTTTAGGCTGTGGCGGTGATAGCGGTGTTTCCTGATATCTGAATCTGAATCTGAATCATCATCAGATAGCTTTTAAAAGGGGTGTAATTTCACTGTTTTCACGGCCTTCTAGCTCGCAAATGGCATAACCTATTGTCCCCAAATTTGGTATATGTGGTGGGGTGGGTCATAGCTCGAAATTAAGATATTATTATTATTATTAAGTCTATATTCTCAACAGAGCCAGGCTCCACTAGTGAGAATGTAATATAGAGAAGGGAGGAGAGGAAACCCGGTACCGGCATGTAGCCTACTCCTGACGAAAGATACCAAGGGGACCAACGGCTTAACGTCCCTTCCGAAGGACGGTGTAACATTCACAGCACAAGCCTCCACAACCCGCGCCGCCGAGAGACTGATAACAGGTGGAGGGAGGTCGTCACACTAACCCCCAAACACCCCAGTCTCTCTGGCCCAACGGCAGCAACCTGGCAAGGCAGAGTTGAATGGTCACCCATCCAATCGCTGACCGCGCTCAATGTTGCTTAACCTCGGTGATCTAACGAGAACCGAGGTATCCAACACACCAGCCGTTGGGATAAATCTCGCAACAATGTGAGATTTCCCAATTTTAAGATCCAGTAGGCCGAAAATGCCATGTTGTTGCTTACAGTAAAAGTGTTTGGTCTGCTCCTCAGTTAATAAGGCATCCCCATAAAAAACACTCCGTGTAAAATAACAGCCAAGTCTCTTCAACTAAAAAAAAAAAATTATGAAATCTAAAAATTCTGCACTGAAACGTAGTGATATCAAAAAATGAGCCAAGTCAAAGCTTTATTTGAAAATTAAAAAATACTTGGCGCATCGTGTATATAAATAGCTTAGAAGTATAGGCTAGATATAAATTCATATACTTATAGTACCTATACCTACAATGCCCTAAAAAACGATGCGCCAAGTATTTTTTAATTTTCAAATAAAGTTTTGACTTGGCTCATTTTTTGATATCACTACGTTTCAGTGCAGAATTTTTAGATTTCATAATTTTTTTTTTTAGTTGAAGAGACTTGGCTGTTTTTTTACACGGAGTGTTTTTTTTATGGGGATATCACTTATTTTTTTAGTTTATTTACACAATTTGTAAAACTTATTAGGGCAACAATGGCTAATTCCTTTAAAAAAAATACGCCATTTCCGAATTAGTTACTAAAAAAATATTGTTTGGAGCTAAATTTAAACTTAAAGTGATATGCCATGAAGAATTGCGAAAGCATCGTTCCAATAGGTCCAGCCGTTTTCGAGATATGGCATCACTTCCGGTTTTCAAAATGGCGGCTAAAAGCTCTTACACATTGTAGGTAAATAAAAAAAAATTGTAAATTGTATATAAATACTAATATTTCATTATAAGCCTTCTGAATATATAGTTGGTTTTTATATATAAAGGGAAGTGAATTTAAGCAGATTTCGCTAAACTATGACGTCATTTCCGGTTTCAGTAATTAGAAAACTTTAATTTAACTATTGTTCTTTCATAAAGAGGACCGTCTGAATCGATTGGCGCAAATTTCGTTCCGATCGGTTAAGACGTTTTTGAGATATGACGTCACTTCCGGTTTCAAAATGGCGACTACCGGTTTGATTTATAAAAAGGCACCTCAGACGCCAAAACTGCACATGTGGTAAAAATTTCAGATCGATCGGCTAAGCCGTTTAGGCTGTGGCGGTGATAGCGGTGTTTCCTGATATCATCATCAGATAGGTTTTAAAAGGGGTGTAATTTCACTGTTTTCACGGCCCTATAGCACGCAAATGGCATAACCTATTGTTCCCAAATTTTAGTATATGGAGTGGGGTGGGCCATAGCTCGAAATTAAGATATTTCACAACAATGTGAGATTTTCCAATTTTATGATCCAATAGACCGAAAATGCCATGTTGTTGCTTAGAGTAAAAGTGTTTGGTCGTAGGCATTTACGGTATGTTGAGTGACTGTGAGTGTACGGTACGACTTGGCTGGGTGGAGCGACACTAAATGTTTTACACACCTATAAATACAACTTGCAATGGAGCCTTTTGTGTGGTTTCTTGGTTTTTGTATCTGAGCTTCCAAGGTTGACAGATTACCATAATAATTTTAATTAATGAAATAATTTTGATAAAGTAGTGAACACGTAATACTTCTAGTAATGGGGCCTTTTTGTGTGATTTCTTGTTTCGTGTTGTTCTTGTTTCTTGTTGAGCCACAAATATTGACAAATTAACTGTATTTTAAATAATTAAATAATGGAGCCTTATTGTTGTAATGTCAGTACCATGACTTGACTAGTGCAGTGACTAGTGACGTCAGGTCCGGTCGAACCCGGGACTGCAGGATGTATCGTACGATCTGACAGTAGTAAATGTACCTTCAGACAGAGCAGTCTAAATCTTATTCATCCTTCTGCATCCTCACCCGTGCTCATCATTAAGAAGTCTAAAGACATCACATTCTGGCGACGAGGATATGAGAACTCCGAGAAACCATCATTGGACACGATATTTGAGTCCACAGAAGAGGAAGAAGTTGACGTAAAAACCGAGTTTAAAATGGCGTCGCACCGGGTCTTGGGCCACATGGCAGCTTTCGACAAGTCGTTGGAAGAATTTGAAGAGTATGAAGAGCGCCTCCAGAGTTATTTGAAGGTAAATTCCATCGAAGCTGAAGGTAAAGTTCTTTTACTTATCACTTTGATAGGGCCGGAGACGTACAGACTACTTAAGAAGCTATGTGTACCCAGTGAAGTCAAGACCAAGTCTTATGATGAGTTAATCACTCTTCTAAAGCAGCATTTTTCACCACAAAAGTCGGTAATTATGGAACGTTTTAAATTTAACCGAAGAGTGCAACAGGAAAAAGAGACTATGTCCGAGTATTTGGTTGAGCTTAATCAATTAGCTCATTACTGCAAATTTCCTGGCACTGCTGAAGATACTCTTCGGGACCGATTTGTGGTAGGAATTAGGGATAAGGCTTTTCAAAAGCGATTACTTGAGAAATCCCAGTTGTCTCTAGAACAAGTAACCCAGTTAGCTAAAAGTCACGAATTAGCTACTGAAAATGCCGCCATTTTACAACCTGCTCAGAAGGACCACGAGATCAACCAGCTGACGCCAAGACGTCGCAACCAGTCTGCGAGTCGTAATCGAATGGGTAGTTCCAGAAAACCGTCTTCTAGTCAACCCAGTCAGCGGAAGTCTCGCACTCAGGACTACCAGTCTACAGTTCCAAATGCAAGTCCACGAGAACAGTTTGAACCCTGTCGTCGTTGCAGCCGTCGTCATGCCGAAGTCACGTGCCCCGCCCGACAATGGCAGTGCTTCACGTGCAAGCAGAAGGGACACACATCTCGAGTATGCAAGAAGCAACGAGGTAACATTTCAAATGTATTGAAATCGCCCTACGAGGATGAGTCCGATTCCTCGGATGCAGAGTTCTGCGGAGACATCAGTCACATCAGGTCGGTAAATCACCTAGCTTCAAACAGTCCGATGGTAGCAGAGATGATCGTGGAGGGCCATAAAGTACCCTTTGAAGTAGATTCAGGTGCAGCATGCACTATAATTTCGAAGTATTCTTACAGTCAGCTGTTTAAGCACATTCCGTGTAAGAAGTCTAGTCTTTCCTTGAAGTCTGTCCAAGGTCAGCCCATTGAGATACTTGGAGAAATTGAAGTGTCAGTCGATCATTTCGGAGGCAGAAAGGTCTTACCCGTTGTGGTGTCACTGTCAAATACCATGCCAAGTCTGTTAGGTCGAACCTGGTTAGACGAGCTTGTTCCGAAGTGGCGTAATGAATTGGAAATGAATAGTGTCCTCAGGGAACGTAGTCCCAAGTCAGAGAGGTCGTTTCAAGTCAATCCTAACCCTGATTCAAGTCTAGTTGAGGATTTGAAAGGGAAGTTCCCCTCCGTCTTTGCAAAAGAGGGTCCTCCTATTGCAAACTACCAGGCAGACATAGTCATGAAACCAGATGCGACTCCAATTTTCTGTAAGCCGTATGCTGTCCCATACGCTCTGGTCGAGAAAGTTGAGGCCGAGTTAAATCGGTTAGAAGCGAATAACACCATCGTTCCGGTAACCCGCAGCGACTGGGCTTCGCCCCTGGTAGTTGTATCAAAGAAGTCTGGCGATGTGAGGTTGTGTGTTGACTTCAAGGTGTCCCTGAACCGGGTCTGTGAAACGGAACATTACCCCTTACCCCGTCCAGAGGATATCTTCGCCACATTGGCCGGAGGAAAAGTCTACAGTGTACTAGATCTGTCAAATGCATACTTGCAATTAACCGTCTCCAAGCAATCCCAGTCCTTGTTAACCGTCAACACTCACATGGGGTTGTTCAGATACACTCGTCTCGCGTATGGCTTCAAATGTGCTCCAGCCATATTCCAATCTGTCATGGAAAGAGTCTTGAAAGGTATTCCAAATGTTTGTGTATACCTAGATGACATACTCATCGTTAGCAAGTCCCTGAAAGAGCACAAAGAAACACTTTCTTTAGTTCTGAGGAAGTTGCAAGAAAACAACTTACGCATCAATGTTCCGAAGTGCGTTTTTGCGAAAAGTTCAGTCCAGTACTTGGGTCATCGTATCGATGCTCAAGGATTACATCCAACTCAAGAGAAAATCGATTCCATAACGTCCTGCCCTAGTCCGTCAAACTTGAAGCAGCTTCAATCTTACCTACGATTGCTGAACTTCTACCATAAATTCCTACCCATGTCATCCACCAACCTTCAACCCCTCTACCGGTTAGAGAAGAAGGAAGAACCATGGTCGTGGACAGAGGAATGTGAGGATGCCTTCCAACATAGTAAGCAGTTAATGTTGAATAACTAACTACTTGCCCATTATGATCCAACTCGACCAATCCTGTTAGCATGTGATGCCTCACCCTATGGAGTGGGTGCCGTTCTGTCACATGTCATCGACGGAGTTGAACGACCTGTAATGTTCGCATCCTCAACCCTAAATGACGCAGAAAAGAATTACGCGCAAGTAGAGCGAGAGGCTCTGGCTTTGATCTTCGGAGTCAAGAAGTTTCATAAATACCTATTTGGTCGGAAATTCACCCTCATTACAGACCACCAACCCTTGAAAGTAATATTTGGTTCCAAGACCGCCATACCGACATTGGCCGCAGCACGATTACAGCGGTGGGCTATTATCTTGTCAGCTTACTCGTATGAAGTAGAGTATCGGAAGGGAGCGCTGCTAGCAAACGCCGACGCACTGTCTAGACTGCCGGTGCCTGGGAAGGCGGAGCGTTGTGCCTATGTGGCATCACCAGTGTCCATGACGGTAAACTTACTTCGAGAGGAGGGTTCAACGCCCCTCACTGCGCAAGATATTGCAAGAGAGACGAGGAAGGATCACCATTTATCTAAGGTGTTGCAATATACCCAGACAGGTTGGCCTGGGCACATCGACGACGTAAACTTACAACCATATTTCTCAAGAAGGAAGGAGTTGTCAGTTGATTTCCAATGTCTAACCCTAGGAAATCGAGTGGTCATTCCCCCCAGCCTCCGAGAGGATGTTTTGCAAGTACTCCACGCTCAGCATCCGGGAGTAGTACGATCCAAGATGTTATGTCGTAGTTATTTCTGGTGGCCTGGTGTTGATAATGACATTGAAGAACTAGCAGCAACTTGTGTGGCATGTCAGAGTGTTCTACCTAACAAGAAACCGGGTCCGTTGCACAGTTGGCCCGTCTCCTACCGGCCGTGGCAACGAATTCATCTAGATTTTGCAGAAAGGAACGGTATTAAATTCCTTGTGTTAGCAGACAGTCACTCCAAATGGATGGAAGTGTGGAAGATGTCCTCCACCACCGCCGGCAACGTGATCAACAAGTTGCGACAAACCATTGCGGTCTTCGGTATCCCCGAGATGATCGTCACAGACAACGGACCACCATTCGACTCCACTGAGTTAACCGACTACTGCAACCGGGTAGGGATCAAGTTAGTCCATTCCCCGCCTTACCATCCCCAATCTAACGGGTTAGCCGAGAATTTTGTCGGCTTACTTAAACGTAACTTAGCCCGACAAGAAAAGTCTGGTACTACACTGTCCATACAAGATCAAGTTAGCAATTTTCTGTTCAGTTACCGAAACACCCCGAGCAAACCGGCCTCAGTCCGGCCGATATCCTTCTTCGGCTGAAGCCTCGTACGCAGCTTCAACTACTGAAACCAGATGTCACACAGCAACTTCAAGACCAGCAACAGACCAGTACGCGGAATTTCCAGGGTCATTCGCAACCCATCGAGCAACACTACGCTGTAGGAAATCTCGTGTGGGTGAAAATTCTCAAAGATAAAGGTGAATGGGAAAAAGGTGAAATTAAGCAAGTTATCAGTGCTGTGACCTACTTAGTAGAGGTAAAAAATCGTATCAGATTTGTGCACAGTGATCAGATGCGCCCCCGAAGGAAGCAAGCGACAAATATGCCATTCCCCAGTGCTATACCATCTCAAGTTCAAAACCCCAGTATACCAATACAGAGACCTCAAAGAGCAAGAAAAGTTCCACAGAAATTGGACCTGTAAATTGTTCAGTTACCTACATGTACCTGCCTAGCTGATTGTTTACCTGTTACTGTGTATTTTGGAATTTTTAGAGTATTGATCAACTTGTAATTATTGTTTTGTACCCTGCATTGTTTTACATGTGTATTTTGGAATTTTGAGAATACCAATTGGTCAACTTGTAATTATTATTTTGTAGTACCATGCAATTTCTAAGAAATAGCCTAGAACCAAACTTCTGCTAAAGTCAAAAAATATGTATTTTTGGTTGTAGATTGCATTCTTATAGTAGATTGCATTCAGAAGAAAATAAATTTAGTATAATTTAGGATACAGGAACTCATAGGTGTAGGTTTATAAATCATGTTTCTGACTGTCGACACGTGAACTGATTGTATCAACATTGTACATGTCAATAATTGTAAATTGTATCATTGCCTTTATGACACACAAATTTAAAAAGGGGAGAAATGTAATGTCAGTACCATGACTTGACTAGTGCAGTGACTAGTGACGTCAGGTCCGGTCGAACCCGGGACTGCAGGATGTATCGTACGATCTGACAGTAGTAAATGCACCTTCAGACAGAGCAGTCTAAATCTTATTCATCTTTCTGCATCCTCACCCGTGCTCATCATTAAGAAGTCTAAAGACATCACAATTGTGTGGTTTCTAGTTTAGTAACTGAGCCACCAAGATTCTGTTGATTAGCATGACTACGAATTATTTTATTGCACAACTTTACGTACAACGTGTATTGACAAATCATTATTAGATTCCAAGAGGTATAATATTTAAAAGAGTAGCTATGTAATCGTTGAATGTAATCGGATTATCATTTTGAATGTATATTCAAGAAGGTTTAACATCTTTAAAGTAAATAAAAAAATAAAAAATAAAACGATTGATTCAGGAATCGAACCCGTCAACGCCGTGTTCGAAACCACATGCCTTATGTGAATGAGCCAATACATCACACAGAAATCAATGCAGCCTGTGTAGTATATCAAAGAAGAAATGCGGAACGTAAAACGACCTCCGCGTGATCCCTATGGCCCTGATATCTTCACTGTTCACGATGGCAACCGGCGTGCCGCGATGGCTATGTTTCGGTCTATTTATGTTCACAGCATCCCATAGACCTCTCATTTGAATATTTATCGAGGAAGGTATCATCACTTATACAAATTAAAAAATTATAATATGAAAAAAAAGTTGACATGAAGGGATGTGGTGTTGTGAAAAATATCCGACCGAACCGGGGCTCTAACCCGGGACCTCTCACTTGCCGGGCGAGAGCTCTACCAACTGAGCTACCCGATCGGACGGACGGACACTAGACACAACACACTGATGAGGGTTAGAGATCTCCGAGGAGAATGGAATGAAAGTAGAGAATGCTTCTACGAACTGTCATACCACCGGTGACGATGCTGTCACCATGTCTCATTGCACTTGCGTGCGCAACCCTCTTTTACTCGACTAAACGAGTTGCTTTACAGCTCGATTGATGAGAATGTAGGTTTCTTTGGAAAACTTCCATGGAGTCAGGATGATATGAAGGGATGTGTGTTGTGAAAAATATCCGACCGAACCGGGGCTCGAACCCGGGACCTCTCACTTGCCGGGCGAGAGCTCTACCAACTGAGCTACCCGATCGGACGGACGGACACTAGACACAACACACTGATGAGGGTTAGAGATCTCCGAGGAGAATGGAATGAAGGTAGAGAATGCTTCTACGAACTGTCATACCACCGGTGACGATGCTGTCACCATGTCTCATTGCACTGGCGTGCGCAACCCTCTTTTACTCGACTGAACGAGTTGCTTTACAGCTCGATTGATGAGAATGAAGGTTTCTTTGGAAAACTTCCATGGAGTCAAGATGATATGAAGGGATGTGTGATGTGAAAAATATCCGACCGAACCGGGGCTCGAACCCGGGACCTCTCACTTGCCGGGCGAGAGCTCTACCAACTATAGTTGACTATAGTTTATAGTACTATAGTTGAAAACGGAGCTCATACTACCACCCTTTGTGTATTGTCGAGACAATTGCCATTGTCCAATCGGTGGGTAGGGTGCTTTCTTCTATCGATTGTGAAAAAATTATATGTAGTCTAGTCCTGCCGATCCTTCAGTTTTTAGTAGATCTCCTGTGATACCGTCCGGACCAGCAGTAGTTCCAGGGTTGAGATTTTTAATAACGTCCCATATTCCATGAGTACTAATCACCAGGGGATTCGAATTATCTCCTACAATGGAAGGAGCTCTACGGTTCTTCGGTGAGAAAACATTTCCATAAAAGTCGTTGAGAGCGTTGGCTTTATCTAGATTTGTTGTTAATATCTTATTGTTCAGTTTTATTGCTGGTATCGATCTTGAGCAGCATTTTTTGCTATTGATGAAGCTGTAAAACCTCTTCCAATTCGTTCTTGGGGCTCTTTCTTCCATCAATAAGTTAGTCATATATTTGTCATAGCAGAATCTCTTGGCTTCAATCAACTTATTTGAAAGGGTCTTGAAACGTGCCTTGTCAGCATGGGACCGCTTGCGATGTGAATAGGCTCTCTGAACTTTTTTCTTCAAATGTTTAACTTTATCATTATAGTAGATGGGATCACTGTTTTTCTTAATTACTCTGTGCGGAATGAACTTGTCTCTTGGTTGCATGATGATTTTCTTGAACGACTCCCATTTTTCATTTATCGTAATATTATCTGATTTCCAAGCAAGAAAATTGCATCTCAGGAACTCTCCAAGGCCACGTCGATCAGCTTTCTTATACTGCCATGATGTTAAGGGCTCCATCTTGGGAATCGTGTGCATTGGGGTGAGTTCAAGGATGACTGCGTCGTGGTCACTAATACCTGGGACAACTTCTGTGTCCCACCATATTTCAGGTGGTTGAACAAGGATAACATCCAGAATATTAGAGCTTCCATCTGTTTTGGTCCTCGTGCCCTCCTTAACAGTTTGTATAATATTAAAATTACTTTGCAATGAATTTACAAGTAACTGCTCATGACTTTGCCCACTTGGGTTATCACTGTCCCACACAACACCAGGGAGGTTTAGATCTCCTCCTATGACTGTGTGAGCCGTCGAGTCAGTGTTGCACTTTAAGTCTAATAGAGTTGTATGAAGTTCCTCCAGCAAGGTATGGTCATTCCTGTTGGGATTATAAGCACCAATCACCTGCACTTTTATATTGTTCTGTAGAATAACTGTCACACAGAGTAGTTCAGCTGTAGCACTTGATGAATTAATGTGGCCTGAGAGTGCCTTTTTCACACATATGGCTATTCCACCACCCCGGATCCCTCTATCCCGTCTGAATACTTGATACTCTGATACAGGAAATATTTCGTTGTCATGATGATCTGGCGTTAGCCAGGTTTCTGTAGCTATGACAATATCAGGCATATGAAGTTCTATAAGATCTTGAAACAGAAGTTGTTTATTATTCAAACTTCTACAATTAACCAACAGTACTTTGAAGCGTCTGGTCGTTCCATGTTCTTTGCTTCTCATGATGGTGGAGTCTCCCTCGTCTTCTCGCGAAAAAACCTCCGGACCATCATTACACCTGCTGGCCATGAGGCTGGATCATTCATGCTGGCTAGGAGAGTGTGGTTTGCCGTGACTTTGAAGGAATTGAATAATCACTTCTGTTTTGCAGCTGCTCACACTCAAACAAGTTACTTTTGTACTTCTTCACTAAGTACTCCTTCACATTGGCTTGCGTGATGTTCTTTGCTATGCGGCTAATGTGGAAGTACACATTACGAGGAACAGGTCTGAGAACATCTTCTTCACTACTCTTGCCAGTTCCAACAATATAAGTCCTGCTAGTTGCCTTACGTCTCCTACCGTGGACTGTTGTGAAGCCATCATCCTGGCTTGAGGTGATCCTCTCATCCTTACTTGTGGAAGGAATCGGATTTTCAGTGTTCTGGATCAACGTACCACGTCCTTTACCTCGATTTTTTTCTTCTTGGTAGTGTACGGATAATGACTGCAATGTTAGTTCCAACGATAGCTTCTTCGAGCATGCGTTTTACAATCGGCCACTTGAGTCTGTCTCGGAAACATCTGGTTTTTGACATTCCAATAGATTTCACTCCGTTAGCTTGACAGTAATCAATCATATTTTTAATGCAAACTTCCAAATTCTCTTCATCAGGTTTGTCCGCAAACAAACTTTTTGTCACAAGATTGAAGATCAACCTGGTTTTTGTCAGTACTGGGGCACAATCTCCAATTTGCAGGTTAGATTCCTTGAGTGGTTCGACAATTGGGAACAGGTTTCTGAAAGACACTGCTATTCCACGACCTAGGTGAATGTCACCTGAAATGCAGTGAGCTAAGGCCGTTGAGTCTGGCAGATCAAATATGTCCCCTGTTTCTTCACAGACTGTGCCTGGTGCAAAAACTTCAGCTAGCTTAGAACCCGAAGCTTTCTGGTTTACTGAAACTGTACCTACTGCGTAGAAATCGGCATTTTTGTAATCCAAAGCAGTCTGGGCAGCTGACGAAGAACTAGTAGTGTCAATCCATCCCAGAGTAGTATTCCCAGGTTTGTTTCTAAGATTCTTGCGTATCCCTGAAGCTGGATTCACTGTAGGAATTGGTGCTTATATCTGCTCAGTCTGAAGTGGGGTTATAGGTGCCCATGTGCAGACTTTACAGACCCAGAAAGATCTGGACACTGAAGGTGAAATATTGCTCCACAATTTAGGTCACACTTGATGGCCTGATCACTTTGTAGTATACATTTTAAGCAATTAGAACATTCCAAGGTCTGTTGCTCAGACTCCATCTTGACTCTTTCTCAGTTAGGCTGCGGAGTTAGAATATCTGACTCGGAAGTCTATACGAATTCGTGACTTGGATTGGTCTCGAAATCAGTTAGGCTACGGAGTTGCAAAATGTGACTACGAAGTCTATAAAAATTCGAGACCTGTGTCTCGACCTGTGTCTCGAATTCAGTTAGCCTACGTAAATACGCGACCCGATTTCTGGTGGTTCACCATCTCGAAAGAGGAATCCGACCCGGGGCCCTCAAATTGGGGAGGGCATGGCACAAGGTCGACCCTTCTGCACTTAGTTGGGACCAACTCGTAATGTGGCACGTAATGTTGGCACATTTTTGAAATTTAATTTTATACGGCGCCCAGGGAGAAAAGAAAATACCTTATTTTCCACCAAATATCCACTAATTATTACTAATTAACGAAACAAAAAATTAAAAATAAACCAAGGGATAACCCTAAGTTTGTCTTTTATCTAATCACGATTAAAATGTCAGATAATTTGGTCTACCCATTTCGTCTCCAATCGTATCGCAAAAAAGTGTCTACAAAAAGCAGCAAAATCGCTTGCGCTTGCAGCACCTTAAGTAACATTGAGGATGGTCAGAGATGAATGGGTGACCATTCTACTCTGGCTTGCCAGTTGCTGCCGTTGGGCCAGAGAGACTGGGGTGTTTGGGGGTTAGTGTAACGACACCTCTCCACCTGTTATCAGTCTCTCGACGGGCGTTACACCGTTCTTGGGATGGGACGTTAAAAACCAGCAGGGCGCAGGGAAGCTAACTACTCACTCGCTTGAAATCCTGATAGTTATAAATCCTCAACCAACTTCACCTCCTATATAATAACGCATCGTCAAAGGAGTAGAGTTGTTGAGGCGGCAGTAGGACTGCAAGTCCTGTAACGCCGCCGTAACAAAAAAAGTGGTGTAAGCGCGAGTAATTTTGGCGCTTGTTGCAGGCACGTTGTGGCTGTCGTGAATGAATTGTCGTAACGTCATGAATTTAAGAGATTTCTGTTGTCTCACGTAAAACGGAAAATATGAAAATCCTAAATAGGTCGAGACTGATAGAACACTGTTTATACAGTGAATTTAATTAACTTATTTCATTACAACATTAACTTCTTTCTTTCTTTTCATTTCAACTTCTTTCAACATCCCTTCGTATCATCCTGACTCCATGGAAGTTTTCCACAGAAACCTACATTCTAAAACAACTATAATTAATACGTATTCGAGCTTAGATATGAAGAAATGTGCATTCTTATTGATTACATATTGGAATGATGATATTATTCCTATATCGTATTTGACATCGGCAGGTAATTGGCATGAAAAACTCGTAGACTGGGAGAAACTTTCAATTTATTAAATTAGAAATAATATAAAGTAAGACTGAGTAGATTAAGGGATTAGTTTAAAAATATTAAATTTATTGAAATATTCTTATTGAATTAACATCTAGTCGGGCGTTAGCTCGACGCTGCCAAGCACCGTGTCAATACGAGGTCTACTTTTTATAAACGACGAGCTTACTACCACGACTGTATACTGCAAGCGCTTCACGCTCGTTTTCGGGGTGTCAGTACGCATGCAAGCAGTGTGAAATGAAAGTTGAAAACCATGGTTATCGGGTATATTTAGCCACGTGAAAACACCCACCAAATTTCAAATTGCTGCGATCATCCCTTCGGGGTGAATTTTGGGGCTCAAATATGCATGGATTTTTTTCATGCTAGCTGGCTGGCTGGCTAGTTAGTTAGTTAGGTTACCACGGTCAATTTGTTTGCCCCTCTCCACAGGTTGAACGGTTTGTTCTAGAGAGTTGAAATTTGGCAGAGACATAGAGTCATAATTATTACACGAACCTTTGAAAGAAAATCTGGAAAATTTTGACCGGAAGTGAAGTTATTCCAATTTTAAATTGAATAGTTTTAAAAATCAAACGGATCCAACGAGAGTTTTGAAATTTGGCATCATTAAAGACAATGTATTGCTAGACACTCCACTTCAAGAAAAAACCCAAAATTATAAACCGGAAGTGGAGAAATTATCATTATTTACGTTCCGCCCTTCTTCTTTGATACACTAAACAGCGGCTCTAATTCCCATCGGACTGATAACTCATGTTAGGAAGGCAGCTGGCTTCGACTTCTGCATAACGCGTTCGATTCCCGATCCCGGAAAACTTTTTTTTCATATATTATTTTTTTAATTTGTATAAGCAATGATACCTTCATGGATATATATTCAAATGAGAGGTCCAGGGATGCTGTGAAGATCATCAATAGACCGAAACATCGCAATCGCGTCACGCCAGTTGCCATCGTGAACACTGAAGATATCAGGGAAACAGAATATACTCGCACGTCGTTTTACGTTCCACTATTCTTCATTGATACGATACAGACTGCTTTGGTTTCTGTGTGGCGAATTGGCTCGATCACATGAGGCATGAGACTTCGAACACGGCGTTGACGGGTTTGATCCCCGTAATAAACGTTTTAATTTTGTATCTTTTTATTTACTTAAAAAATGTTTAACCTTCTTACGTATATATTCATAATGTTAATCCGAATACATTCAACGATTACTTCATTACTCTTTTTAATATTATACTCATTGGACTATAATAATGATTTGTCAATGTACACGTTGTACGTAAAACTGTGCAATAAAACAATTCGTGGTCATGCTAATCAACAGAATCTTGGTGGCTAAGTAACTAAACTAGAAACCACACAAAAAAGGCTCCATTACTGGGTGCATTAGGGTGTCACAAGTTTTAATTTGTCAGAATTATTTAATTATATAAAATTCAGTTAATTCAGTAAAAGTAAAATTAAGTAAAGGCTCCATTACTAATATTCTGTGTATTAGGTGTTTACAAATTTTCATTTGTCACACTTATTTAATTATTTAAAATATAGTTAATTTGTCAATATTGGTGGCTCAACAAGAAACAAGAACAACACGAAACAAGAAACCACACAAAAAGGCTCCATTACGTGCATCCATTACGTGATCACAACTTTAAGTTTCTAAAATAAATGTTATTATTTTAATTATGGTAATTTGTCAATCTTGATGGTTCAGTTACGAAACAAGAAACCACACAAAATGGCTCCATTACTAGGTATATTAGGTGTTCACAACTTAGTCGAAATTATTTCATTATTTCAGATGTTGTAATCTGTCAATCTTAGAAGCTCGGTTACAATAAACAAGAAACTACACTAAAGGGTCCATGCAAGGTGTATTTATAGGTGTGTAAAACATTTAATGGAAATCTGTGGGTATGAGAGATTTAAATTTCATTTCATCATCCAACAATGCCTACGTTAAAAAGTTAGAATAATAAAACGCTTTTAAATTATCATGATTTATTTCCAAACTGTGAGTCAAAGTCTCATCAAGTGACATTGTTTAATGGAAATAAATGAACCTGAAACTGATGTTCCTCCTAATCTGACACTAATGAAATAAACATTGGTATTGATGCGAACGTTATATACGGGAGTGGTCTGGCTTGTTTACATCGGCAATACAATAATATTCTTCAAGTATAGGCAATAGCACGAAGTAGTTTCCTGGTTTGAAAATATGAAAATATTATCTTCCACAGCAACATCACAAAACAATATAATAATCACTAAATAAGATCAGTTGACTAATTAAAATGCAAGCTAGATAGCTGTATACAAGTACCTATAGAAGAAGACAACAATAATAAATGGACATCGATCGTATTTGCCATGAACAAAGGTAAACATTAAAATGACCTGTCAGGGAGAGGCAGAGAGGTGGAGATGCCAGGTATAGGCCGGCCCATGCTATCCGTGTACATAGGCGAGTAAGGCGGGTAGCGTAAATTTCATCACCCGTCATACTCCTTCCCACCAGCACTATAAGCACCAGGTGGCTCAGCTAGTTAATCTTAACTAAGTTCCTTTTAAGCTACATTGCCTTCCAAAAACCATCCGAATTTTATTTAAAATGTTTCATCTTTTAGATCTTTACCAATTGAGTTTATATGACATAAAAAAGTAAACTTTGGAGAATTTAAAAATGAGGAAACGCATTTGCAATCATCTATCTTTCGTGTACCTTTCAGTTTACTAAGTGGCTACAAATATGTAGTACGAGATGAACGCACAAATTTCGGTCTACACCGGAACGATACACGTACAATTTACGTTATTCACATGACTCAAAGTTGGGAACTTTTAACAAATTATAATTTGAGATAACTCAAATTCAACCAAAAGAAATTGACCATTCGTTATACTAACTTCGGAACTATTGAAAGAAAAACAGAGAACTTTAGACAAGAAGTGACGTTGTTGGCGTTAACTGTAATGATAGGTAACACTTAATGATCAGTGAAAGCTGCTATAAACTTATACCCCATATGACATGTTGTACAAAAACAAGAACTTGTAAAAGAAAACTGCCACGCACCTTCCCACTTAAAACAATTGAGATCTAAAAGAAGGGCCAAGCAATAATATATTGTTTAAACATTTTCGCACCTAAAATTCGTGAAATCATTTCGCCCAGTTACTGCCGCCAAGCACAACACTATAAACCTAACGTTGTGTCCAAATTTGAAGAATACAATCTAAGTGAACCATCATTGTAAACTTTTACAAATATAAAAAATAAAAACGACTAAAAAATCAATTTAAAATCGAAATTAAAAAAATTAAAAATAAAGCTTGGCGCATTGAATTTGCACCGACCATGTAGATTTCTTCTATCTTCTTCCTACTTTCTGTTTTTCTTCGGCTCCTTTATCGTCATCTTCTTTCTTATGTTGGCTTCTTCTTGACACAATGCGCCAAGCTTTATTTTTAATTTTTTTAATTTCGATATTAAATTTATTTTTTTAGTCGTTTTTATTTTTTATATTTGTTAAAGTTTACAATAATGGTTCACTTAGATTGTATTCTTCAAATTTGGACACAACGTTAGGTTTATATAGTGTTGTGCTTGGCGGCAGTAACTGGGCGAAATGATTTCACGAATTTTAAGTGCGAAAATGTTAAAACTATATATTATTGCTAGGCCCTTCTTTTAGATCTCAATTGTTTTAAGTGGGAAGGTGCTTGGCAGTTTTTTTTACAAGTTCTTGTTTTTGTACAACATGTTAATTTACATGAACATGTTAAGATGTCCATAAAAAGGTTACGCATAGCATAGTTGAATAAAATTTACTACCAGCTATAAAAAAAAAATCTGTAAAATTCCTTATTATTTAGCTTTTTTATATAAAAAATTATTATTATAAGAGTAGTCAGCTATTTATTGAAGTAGGTAGCAAATTATTTTTGATAATGAAAGTATTTAAGTCGAAGGGACTTATTATTCTAAATAAAACTTTATTTTTTTCGTTTTTCTGCTAAGTGACGATATACAGGTCACAGTTTATTTTCGATCGAGCTGAAATTGTGCACACATGTACGGAACATCTCTGGGCGTTGCAGATCCTAATTTTTTTTGAAATACACTGATTGGTTCAAATTAAAAAAAAACTTTTGATTGGTTGGTTAGATCAATTTGAAATTTTGACAAGTCATTACGACCAGCAAAGTCCCCAATCTCACAAAGTTTCAGCCAAATCCTCTCATTGGTTAAAATTTAAAAACATATTTCATGTGATTATTGAAATTTATACTAGAACCGTTTAACCGATCAACTTAAAACTTTGCATGGTCTTAAGGGCCAACATTATCTGTATTTTTGGCAATTTTCAGACTAATATGTGTTTAAATTCTAAAGTTATTGAGAGTTTACGTAAATTTTGCTTGTTGGCTATCAAATTTCTCGGATTTTATATTTCACGATAACTTCGAATCTTCAGTTCCAAGGCAGTTAGAGGAGAGCAGAAACTTTCAAACGTATGAAACTGAAATGACCGTTCAACAGATCGATCTAATATTGTGTTCACACACTTATATCATATGAGTGGTCCCTGGTAGGTATATTTTTTGAACGAGATCCTGGGATTTTTGAAAATTAACAAGAAATCGCTCGATCATAAATCAACTCCGATCAATCAAAATCGATTAATATAAAACTTTGCATGGTTATTGGGAACAATATTTTAGGAATTGTTGTAGATTTTAATACAAGTCTTTGACGAAATTCAAGAATTATTGGCTTTTAAGGAAATTTTCGATATACAGAATTTCGGGTTCGAAGTGTTGCGCTTATCCGTGCTCGCTTATCAACGCGTTACTCAGAGCGTTTCCTAGTTTATTGTCTATCTAATGATCACGAAGCAGAATCTCTTACGAAGGATGAATAGAACTGTTGAAAATTCTGCTGAGTGCTGATGGTTTGCTTTAAAAGTTCCATGACAGCGAAAATAAAAGAAAGCAATTGCCATGACGTCACGAAGCATGACCGGGAATCCAATTCTACTGCCCGGGATCCCGGATACGCGGGACGCGTATTTCCGAAACATACACGATTTGGGGCTTGACTCCGCCCCCTGTGATATACGGCACTGGCGCATGCGCTCATTGACGTGTAGTCGATCGCCAACATGGAGCAGTTGAATCGTGTTTTGAGTTTTGACAGTCAGGTGATTATTAGTAAAATAATGTGTTTAGTGATGATAAATGGAAATGTGAGGTGAGAACGCGGATGGAAGGCAAAGATTATAGCTCTCGAGTGTGATGACTGGGTGAAACGTTTACTCTGACTCGAGTTCGACAGAGAAACAAAAATGTTTGGCTACAATAAACAATAAAGTGAAGTTGAACTCCTAACGACTTTGAAATATAAGTTGACAATATTAGGCTGAATGTATAACTTGGCTGCCAGAAACATGCAATAAGGGGAAGTAAAGCAGGAATAAAATAAATTTTAAAATTGGTTTTCAGACTTTACATAACCTTTTTTTACCTATACTTATCATACATAAATTAGTTTTTTATGTTAATTTGTATAGTGCCACGTAGTACTATGTGTGGTAAACGAATGAAATACTAACCTTCTTACCTCTATGCTAATACATATAAAAGTAAGCCCGTCCAAAAATAGAACCCGTGCAAAATTACAACTTTATCAGCACTGCCATGACAATATGTTGAACTAGTTTTTTATTATATTTCAATTTGTATAATATTTTACATTTTTAAGAACAAAAGAATATTTAAAAATACCTCGTTCATAATTTTAATTTAATGATGTTGTCATGGTTTCAGTAAAATATGACAGCACCTGTTAGGTTTAGGTTTACCAAAATGTGCACGGAATTCAATTTTGAATTTGTGTATGAGTATGTTCACTTTTGAGTGTGAAAATTGTGTGTTTACCTGTTATTTTAAAAAATTATTTTAAACACATTAAAAATATAGTTATATTCCCTGAAGCTCTGTCTGACATGACATTAATACTTTTGTGCACCCATTATGGATTAGTACCCATTTCATGCGGTTATGAGAAGATTACAATCATCTATTAGCAATGCCAACAAATATAGAGGTTTATTAGATATTAAAATTTACACATTTTGTAAATTTTTAAATATCTACGTTTAAATTATTATTGAGTTCTTACTGTCAATTGTGATTCCACTTTTTTTTGGAAAACAGAGTACCCACATTATACCTAATTATTAAAATTTTGTATTACTTTTTCTATAGTCGAATGTATGGGAAAATATAAGAACTACCTGACTTGTCTTATTTTATTCATAACATTCCTGTTGAGGCTAAACCTATTTATGGAATTGAATGTACTTTATGCACACGAATGAAAATTATCAGTTGTATTTTTTTAAATAATTTGATATTTTGCTTTATATACATAATTGCATTCATCCTTTACATGACATTGGAATTTATAGTAGTATATTTGAAATAAATGCACGCAACGATTTAATAACGAATTTCTTTAAATGCTATCTTTAGGGAAAAATTCAAACCTCAATAACTTGTACAATTTTCAATCGAATTAGCCAAACATTTCAGAATGTCATGTAGACAATGGTCTTAATAGCGTGCACACCATTATTTCTAATGGATTAACTGTGTGAGCTCTAGGCCATTTTAAAATATTAAAAAATCAGAACACAGTATGCATTTCTTTGACGAAGAAAAACAAAATTGTGAAAAACGTTTACCAAGTAATACAATCATCTGCGTATTTTATTCATATATTTTATGTAAGGTCGCTTTTATATATAGGCGCATTCGCTATTATTATACATTTAAAAATCTACCGCCACTTGCGTGAGGGAGGAGTCACAATCGTATATATAGGGACCGAAATCGTGTATGTTTCGGAAATACGCGACAGGGCGTCTGAGCCAGTGCCGAAGTATTCTCTTACACAATGACTCATGTCACCATTACAAATTTGATTGGATGAAGCCAGAATTACTGGATTTTGAGCTCTCTTCAAGAATCAATTAAATTGATTCTTGACCTTACCTATGAGGTGCACATTCGTTTTTAACACATAATACCAGGTAGCCACTCGGAGAGTCTATTCAATGTGCATTACTGGTAGAACCTTTCAACTATGCGCCTGTGACAATCTATGAAATCGAGTAAGCCATTTTCCTGCTGTCATTTCCTGCTTCTCACCTTTCTGCCCGAACCATCGGCTTCCAAGTACGCAATGGTCCTTGGATCGACTCCACATGTGTTGTAGAAGTTGGTGAGCAAGTTGGTGAGCGGGGCTGGCGATGAGTTACCGATGTACTTCTCTTGGCGGTCGCCGTAGAACGAGTAGTCGGAATGAACGATGCTGGCATAGATGCGTTTCGCGTCGGATGACTTCTGCAGGAACATCGCGACCACGCCTTCGCTGCGTGCATAGCCATCCGCTATGACAGAAACACAACTCATGAGTCATGATACTCATAGTCACACATGATACTCAAGTCACACATGATACTCATAGTCACACAAAATACTCAAAGTTACACATGATACTCATAGTCACACATGATACTCAAGTCACACATGATACTCATAGTCACACAAAATACTCAAAGTTACACATGATACTCATAGTCACACAATACACTCATAGTCACACATGATACTCATAGTCACACATGATACTCAAGTCACACATGATACTCATAGTCACAGAAGATACTCATAGTTACACATGATACTCATAGTCACACAAGACACTCATAGTCACACATGATACTCATAGTCACACATGATACTCAAAGTCACTCATGACACTCATATTTACACATGATACTTACTGTTACACGTGATACTCACGGTTATACATGATACTCATAGTCACTCATGATACTCATAGTCACACATGATACTCATAGTCACACATGATACTCATAGTCACACACGATACTAGGGTCACACATGATACTCATAGTCACACATGATACTCATAGTCACACATGATACTCATAGTCACACATGATACTCATTGAAACTCATGACACTCATAGTCACACATGATACTCATTGAAACTCATGACACTCATAGTCACACATGATACTCATTGAAACTCATGACACTCATAGTCACACATGATACTCATAGTCACACATGATACTCATAGTTACACATGACACTCAAGTCACACATGACACTCATAGTTACACATGATACTCATAGTCACACATGATACTCATAGTCACACATGATACTCAAGTCACACATGATACTCATAGTTACACATGATACTCATAGTCACACATGATACTCATATTTACACATGATACTCATAGTCACACATGATACTCAAGTAACACATGATACTCATAGTTACACATGATACTCATAGTCACACATGATACTCATATTTACACATGATACTCATAGTCACACATGATACTCATAGTCACACATGATACTCATAGTCACTCATGATACTCATAGTTACACATGATACTCATAGTCACACATGATACTCATAGTTACACATGATACTCATAGTCACACATGATACTCATAGTTACACATGATACTCATAGTCACACATGTTACTCATAGTTACACATGATACTCAAGTCACACATGATACTCAAGTCACACATGATACTCATAGTCACACAAGATACTCATAGTTACACATGATACTCATAGTCACACAAGACACTCATAGTCACACATGATACTCATAGTCACACATGATACTCAAGTCACACATGATACTTAAAGTCACACAAGATACTCATAGTTACACATGATACTCATAGTCACACAAGACACTCATAGTCACACATGATACTCATAGTCACACATGATACTCAAAGTCACTCATGACACTCATATTTACACATGATACTTACAGTTACACATGATACTCACGGTTATACATGATACTCATAGTCACTCATGATACTCATAGTCACACATGATACTCATAGTCACACATGATACTCATAGTCACACACGATACTTAAGTCACACATGATACTCATAGTCACACATGATACTCATAGTCACACATGATACTCATTGAAACTCATGACACTCATAGTCACTCATGACACTCATAGTCACACATGATACTCATAGTCACACATGATACTCATATTTACACATGACACTCAAGTCACACATGACACTCATAGTTACACATGATACTCATAGTCACACATGATACTCATAGTCACACATGATACTCAAGTCACACATGATACTCATAGTTACACATGATACTTATAGTCACACATGATACTCATATTTACACATGATACTCATAGTCACACATGATACTCATAGTCACACATGATACTCAAGTCACACATGATACTCATAGTTACACATGATACTCATAGTCACACATGATACTCATATTTACACATGATACTCATAGTCACACATGATACTCATAGTCACACATGATACTCATAGTCACTCATGATACTCATAGTTACACATGATACTCATAGTCACACATGATACTCATAGGCACTCATGACACTCATAGTCACACCTGTAACTCAAATCACACATGATACTCATAGTCACACATGATACTATAGTCACACATGATACTCATAGGCACTCATGACACTCATAGTCACACATGTAACTCAAGTCACACATGACACTCATAGTTACACATGATACTCATAGTCACACATGATACTCATAGTCACACATGATACTCAAGTCACACATGATACTCATAGTTACACATGATACTCATAGTCACACATGATACTCATATTTACACATGATACTCATAGTCACACATGATACTCATAGTCACTCATGATACTCATAGTTACACATGATACTCATAGTCACACATGATACTCATAGGCACTCATGACACTCATAGTCACACATGTAACTCAAGTCACACATGATACTCATAGTCACACATGATACTATAGTCACACATGATACTCATAGTTACACATGATACTCATAGTCACACATGATACTCATAGTTACACATGATACTCAAGTCACACATGATACTTAAGTCACACATGATACTCATAGTCACACATGATACTCAAGTCACACATGATACTCATAGTCACACATGATACTCATAGTTACACATGATATTCATAGTTACACATGATACTCATAGTCACACTTGATACTCATAGTCACACATGATACTCATAGTTACACATAATACTCAAGTCACACATGATACTCAAGTCACACATAATACTCATAGTCACACATGTTACTCATGACAGAAACATGAGTATAATTAATTTAATATTGAAAATACAATTTTGACCCCCCCTACCCCCCCAAATATGAAAAAATTCGATATGCACCGTAGCCTATGTTGATAAGCTAGTTTTTCTGAGTATATGCTGAAATTTTTACAGGTTTATCATCAAACCCCTAATTTTTCACCTAACTGACTGTACTAACATTCTAAAATCTACCAAAGAATTGTTCAGGAACAGTGGCGTTACTAACTACCAGATGCCAGGTGGCTAATTGTGTCAAGACGGTAAGTGATAGAGTATTTCTGAACACATATTTAGAAATGGGATATAAAACTATACAGCATAGTATTTTTTAAAACCCCTTCTGCCGTCAAGTAACATTTTTGACTAAAAATAATGTTATTGGTTTTCATTATCTACTTCATCGATTGACGAATTATGAATTTTTAAAAATAAATCCAAAATTACACCTAAAACCGCCCCCAAAGCTACCCCAAACCAACCGCAACAGTACAACTAGTTATGTTTTACTGAAATTATAGTGCTCAATCAAAAAATAATGGTTTTCGAAACTAGGTGCAGGGGGGAGTTTTTGCCCATTCAACCAGTTTTTAAAGTACCTATGTGTGGGAACAATAACTTTTTAGTTTAAGGTCACACAGAAAATAATGGAAATTAAAATGTGTAGACATTTATCATAGTAATAAATTCCTGCAAATAGTGTTGAAAAAAAATTATTCGTTCGTGAGTTACTCCGTTTCCAAAATTTCAAAAAAATTGGCTTCTTTGCTGTTCAAGGTCACACAAAAAATGTTCCCTACATTTTTGTGAGATTTTTTTATTGTTGATTTGGATTTAGAATCCTGGACCCTTACCTAATATCGCCAAATTTCAGTAGCAAAACTTCAATATCAAAACTTTTGTTTTAAAAGTTTAACCATAAGAGCTAACATTGTCGCCATGGCAACTAGCCGATCGTGCTACAGTAACACGGTGCTACTGAAATATTGGCGATATTAGGTAAGGGTCCTGCATCAAAAGATAATCTGAATGGAATATTGTATAATATTGACTTTTTGGGCCACCCCTGACCGCATGGCACTTTCTTTGTGTTTTTTTCCTTTTTATTTGTATTTGTGTTTTTGTTTTGTTGCCTTGCACTGCTCAGGTCAAGCAGCACAACCAATCGATTTGAAATTTTGCACACATACGAACGTAATCCAAGCGGTCTCTGTGATCATTTTTGAACTGGACCCTTCATTGGGACCAACATTTTAGTTATTTATACAAATTTTTAGACTAATCCGTCTTTATCTTCAAATAATATTGTCATTTTTAGAACATTTTGTTCTAAAAATTCTCTAAAATAAAAATTATATAAAAATTATATATAAAATATATATAAAATAATATATAAAATATATAAAATCTATATAATCTATATAAAATAATATAAAAATTCTCTAATATTTGCAAATTTATGCTATTCATTTCAATTATTATATCAGTGCCAAATCAGAGATGGTCAAAATACATTAAAAATGTATCAGAAATACAAAATACAAAATACTTGATTTTTTGCTGTTAAAATACAAAATACAAAATAAGTATTTAAAATAAATTTTTTTAAATAAATTTTGGAAAAATATCCAAACAAATAATTTTTTCAGCAAATAACATTTATGGATGTAAAGATTTTACGATTTATTAAGGTTGGATTTTTTAGACGAATTATACCTCATAACGTCTCAAAATTGTTATCAGAATGTGAATAAAGTTAAACCAAAAATCGACTTTTTTTACAAAGCGTTACCGTTTCTCCCTTGTGCCCCCCTCCCCCCCCCCCCCCTCCCCATCGCTAACCTCTGGCACGAATCCTGATTCCTGCCGGTGCCAAGATCATTTTTTCCAAGTATTGAAAGTTATCTGGATTGACATTGACATCACATATCTATTCCAATGACCAATACATTCATAAGTCAAAACACTATGTTCCTTTAAAATTATTGTTGACAGTCATGGACATTAACTCTATTTCTGGACAAACGATAACAATAATTCATATCATTAATACATTTTACAGTATTTAGTATTTTATTAATGCTGAAAATACAAAATACTCTGAAATAATGTATTTGAAATACAAGATACAAAATACTCCATGAAAAGTTCGTAAAAATACAAAATACAAAATACACCATGTATTTAAAATACATGTATTTTCGATACTGCCCAGTGCCCATCTCTGAGTGCCATCTTGTTGCTTCAGTTCCAAGGCCTGTAGATCAGAGACTTGCAAACGCATATCAAATCACATCCAATACGAAGGCTCGCTTACCAACGCGTTACACAGAGCGTTTCCTACTAGCGTTAAAATCGATTTTCCACCTGTTCTGTGAATGGACTTGTTCTTTTCACCGGCGCGAGTCACGGCCTATTCAAACAGAACTTTACAGATATATGGTGGTCATATGCTATGTTCACAACATGTTTACAGATAACTCCTTACGCGTGAATGTGATAAGACGATAGTTTCTAAGGAACCTATTCAAACCTCTTTAATTAGTTTTTCAGCAAGCCGAGACGACTTTCAACCCTCCGAAGAGCTAAAAGAAATGCTAGACTGGTATAAGCCGGTACCTATCCGCAATTAGGGTTATATTTCATGTGTGATATTCAGATAGATAGTTTGATAGGATGAATGCGAAACAAACAAATCAACAACGATCGAACAAACAAACTAAACATGAAAGTCCTTGCATGAAAGTAATTGTCTCTAAATTTGTCACAAGTTGATTCATATTGTGAAATCTTAGTTATTGTATATTACGCATATTATAATTATTTAATTACTACGAAAACTCGTTGATAAATGAGTTTTCAGGTGTCTTCTCTTCAGACCTTGGAAAAACCGAATTTAAATGCGTCAAGTAAGCAGTGACAAAATATCTGAAATTTGCTTCAAGAAATTCGACATATATTTCCAAACACGCATAAAATGTCCGTAAAATTTCAATAAAATGTCAAAAACTTTTGTAGATAACTACAGTACAGTCGGAATGCGTTTGCAAGTTTCTGCTGTACACACTTACCTTCATAGAGAAAGAGCCGAAAAAAGATACAATATCTGACATTTTCTCCTATAAATTTTAAATATTTCTAACACGCATAGAATCCGTAAAATGCAATAGCTTTTGAGGATTATAAAAATCTCAAAAATTACTATATTGTTTGTCCCATAAACCATGCAAAATTTGAAGTGGATCAGACAAAGTGTTCCAGTATAAATTAAATAATATCACAGGATCCTTTTCAAAAACTCTACACGAGACAACTTATAATTTATAGTTCTAACTTTCAACCCTAATATCTATTTGCATCAATGGAGTACGCACTTTAAGAATAATGACATCAATTTGTTTTAAGAATATAAAGCCAAGCTACGTATTTTGTTATAATGTACTATCTTCTTATGAGTGAATATGTTTGATTGAATGGAACTTAATTCCAGTATAATACACAGTCAAATTGATATGCAATGCAATTACCTATATCCAAAAGATTCACTATTAGAAACATACTAAGTACTAACTCTCAAATGGCAACACTTACACACAAACCGCTCAAGCTGAATCTACTAACAAGGCGTAATAACATTTTCAAATTCACCCGCGTCAATGACAACCCCTCCCCACCCCTCCATACATCACCGTGACGTAATGTGCATCACACGGGACGGCAACACTGCATCAACTGTCAGGCAGGTCGTAATGGGGTAAAAACAGGTATAATTAGCAGGCTGGCTATCCGGTACCCGGCCATCATAGAACGTCTCAAGAGGGCTTTCAGGATTTGAGCGACCGGAAGAGTTTGTTTATAAGTTCTTATAATCCAACCTTCTCAAAACCGGCCTGGGAATGTAAATTATTACCAATAATTTCCATTATTTAAAAACTTGATAGAATCCTAACATTCAAAAAACACTTGTGGTCATCAGGACTAACAAATTTCAAATTTCTTTGAGGTAATTTAAGATAATTTATCACTGCTACTGCGACGTTTACAAAATCTAGCACACTATCGATGAGTACAGAGATAAATCAATTCGTTGTTTTCCAGACAATCAATTTTAACAAAAAAAAAGTATCACCTTTTTACAGAGCATGTAAAACAATCAAATGATTTTGTCTTTTTGTTGTTGAAATGAAGTGTTTTTTGTTTTCATGATTTTCACACTGATTACAATTAAAAAAATCGAAGTATAAGACTTTGACTGAAAAAATAGTCAAACGAAAAAATGTATTTAAATGATAAACTTTATCAATCTTTTTCTTGCAGGAAATATTTTAAAAATCATATTTGGAATATCCAATTCAAAGTTATAAAATATGTATTTGTTCACACTTGTACAAATAAGAGTTTAAGGTGGCTGTGTATCACGTGACTTTTTAACCAAAAAGCTACACATTTTCGATTGGAAGGGTTCAGTTTAGCAAAGACTTCTCCCTCATCAGATAAGTTAGGACACATCTGTTGGAACTTATCTACGCAGAAAAGAACTGCGAAAATAACATATTAGATGATTTTACTTCCTTGCACCTAAATATTCTCAAATCAAGACCTGAAGTTGAAGGAAATTCTACGAGTTGCCAAGAACAGCAAACATTACTCTAATAAAAAGGCACATATGCATCACAAACCTGACGCAATGTCAGAATGTATAACATGCGCTCTTTCTTCCTCTTTCCAACGAAATGTTGAGATATTAATTATATCCACTATTATGAATGTAATGTTAAACGAACAGCATTTGTTTTGACAGTGTTGTTTTTATTATAAAATCACTGCAAAATTAAATAATATTGACTGCAAATATTGATAAGCTCAAGTATGCAGTGAATTTCCTTCATAAATCACCTTGGATTACTCAACATGAACGATGTAAGGTATGTACTCATAGGTAACTATTTCTTTTGATTGGATGTAGAGAAATGAAGTCACGTGATATACAGCCACCTTAATTGGATTTGAAATGCAGTCTAACAAGGGGCTGTGCATAAAGGCCGTCACGCTTCAGGGGGTGCAGGGGTGCACCAGATTGGGTGCACAAGATTGGTCCATTGGTTTCATCTAAAAATTGGTACGTAGTTTATCAGCCGATAGGTCGTGGCAACGAAATCTTCTTCGAAATGTTTACAGAATACCACATGTTACATTATGTTTATTGAGTGGGTACGGAAATGGCGATCATGATGGCGATAGTTAATGGACGGTTATTACCGGAAAGAATGGTGAAACCAAAAATCATATGAATGTAGAAATATTACAAAATATTTCTAACGTTTCATTTTGGGGGGACATTTTCTAATGATGTAATTGATTAAAAAAATACTGTCTATATCTTAGTTATTTGTCAAACGATATTTAAAATTCGTTTATTCGTACATCTAATGATGTAATTGATGAAAAAAAATACAGTCCATCTTAGTTATTTTTCAAACGATATTTATAATTCATTTATTGTTTGGATTTGTTGTTGTAAATAAGCAGGTATTTATTTATATTTTCTCTATATTCCTATTTCTTGTATTCTCTACATGCAAATTTAATAAGTATGATTTTCCCAATACATTTGAATTTGAAATTGATATTAAATTAATATAACGGGCGTCAGTTTTTTATACTTATATTTACATAACGGGCGTCATTGTTTTTAAATAACTCATCTTCCAAAAATGATCAGTAGGGTACAATTGAGATATTTGCAAGAACTGAACATTGAATCTCAAAATCCATAGCACTGCAATCTAAGCATGTCTTAAACATTGTTTAATTTTCTTACTAATTCACAATTATTATCATTAGTAGAACTATTTTGATTTTTTCTAGTTGTAGCTGTTGCGGTTGGTTGGGATAGCTTTAGTAGCGGTTCTAGGTGTAATTTTGTATTTATTTTTAAAAATTCAAAATTCGTCAATCGATGAAATAGGCGATAAAAACCAAAAACTTTTAAAATTATTTTGGAAAAAAAGTCAAAAAATTTACTTGACGGTCGAAGGGGTTTAAAAAAATACTATGCTGTGTAGTTTTATATATCCCATTTCTAAATATGTGTTCAGAAATACTTTATCACTTACCGTCTTGACACAATTAGCCACCTAGGACCTGGTAGTTAGTAACGCCACTGTTCCTGAACAATTCTGTGGTAGATCTTAGAACGTAGGGTCATCAGGCCGATATATTATGCTATTCTACATTACAGTTATTATTACAGCCGTCATCATCTTCAATATATAGAAATACATCAATTCTTCACCGTTTCAAATTTTACGTAGTACTTGTCTCATTGAAATTAAACTCATTTTAGTATTTAAATTTTTCTCATTATTCCTCAGGAATAACGTCAAATAATTTTTGACAAATTTCCGCAGGAATATCGTCAAAAAGATTTCGACTTTATTCCGCAGGAATAACGTCATATTATTTTTTCAATATTCCGCAGGAATAATGTCAAAAATAGGGTGCCTATTCTCGAGTTGAAACCGCATGCGGAAATGTTCACATCCGCATGCAATGGCGTCAAATCATGCGAAATCGTATTCTCGAGTTTGAAACCGCCGCCCAAATGCGAAAATGACATGCGGAAATGTTCGTTCGGTGTAGGGCCCTTGAAATCACTTCCGCATGCAGTTTTTAAGGTTATGTCAAACGAAACAGTCAAACTTTGTCTTTATTATGGACGCATTTATCATAATGCTGGTTTGGAAAATGTAGAAACAAGAGTAAATATTATAAATACCTTGGAGTATAATATAAATACAATAATTTTAATAAACTTTTCCTTTCCCCCGTTATTTGCTTCATATTTCGACAACAATGAATATTCTTATTCTAAATTCTAAAGATGAATGACAAAAGATTTCTACCTCACAGCCAGTTTTAATCAGACACGGCTTTCGTGAAATTCTTAAATTCAAATTGAAAATCTTCGTTCCCATTGGTCAATTCGTATAATTCCGAACTTTGCCTAAAGTCGACACGCCTGTGTTTTGTTGTTGTGCGGTTGCTAAGGAGGATGTAGATGTCAGTTTCGCCACGCGAAAGTAAATCTCGAGAATAGGTAAGTTCGCATCATGACTTTCGTTGACGAACTTGGCGTGCGAACATTTCCAATTCCGCATGGTTGATGCGAACTTTCGAGAATAGCCACCCTGGGTATTCACGAAGGCCGTGTCTGATTAAAACTGGCTGTGAGGTAGAAATCTTTTGTCATTCATCTTTAGAATTTAGAATAAGAATATTCATTGTTGTCGAAATATGAAGCAAATAACGGGGGAAAGGAAAAGTTTATTAAAATTATTGTATTTATATTATACTCCAAGGTATTTATAATATTTACTCTTGTTTCTACATTTTCCAAACCAGCATTATGATAAATGCGTCCATAATAAAGACAAAGTTTGACTGTTTCGTTTGACACAACCTTAAAAACTGCATGCGGAAGTGATTTCAAGGGCCCTACACCGAACGAACATTTCCGCATGTCATTTTCGCATTTGGGCGGCGGTTTCAAACTCGAGAATACGATTTCGCATGATTTGACGCCATTGCATGCGGATGTGAACATTTCCACATGCGGTTTCAACTCGAGAATAGGCACCCAGGAATAGCGTCAAATTATTTTTGACATTATTCCGCAGGAATAACGTCAAAAAGAATTTGACGTTATTCCGGAGGAATAATGTCAAAAAGAGTGGGAATTTCTATGAGGGAATTTCCCTATCAATTGGTCAGAATTGGTCAGAATTTATACGGGAATATCGTCAAATTGGATATGACATTATTCCGCCGGAATAACGTCAAATAGGAATAAGGTCAAATTTCATTTGACATTCACTTTTCTAAAAGACCATGTTACACCACCAATTTGACGTTTTTCCTTTTGACGCTATTCCGTCGACCCCAAATATAGAGGTTTATTAGATATTTGTAAATTTTTAAATACCTGCGTTTAAATTACTATTGAGTTCGTACTGTCAATTGTGGATTTCCCTTTTTTATTTTTATTGAAAACAGTGTACCCATTTTATAACTAATTATTAAAATTTTGTATTACTTTTTCTATAGTTGAATGTATGAGAAAATATCTAGTGGAGCGGTCGCTCCACGCCAGCCAAGTCGTACGGCGCGCACACTCTCATTTAAAAAGGCTGGAGCAACCCGCTTTTACTGTAAGCAACAAAGTGGCATTTTCGGCCTACTGGATCTTCAAATTGGGAAATCTCACATTGTTGCGAAATATCTTTATTTCGAGCTATGGCCCACCCTACAACATATTCCAAATTTGGGAACAATAGGTAACGCCGCTTGCGAGCTAGAGGACCGTGAAAATCTTGCTTTAGGGCGGTTTTCAGTAACAATCTCCGTCGGCTGGAGCTAGAATCCGGTAAACAGGCCACAGCCTAAACGGCTGAACCGATTGATCTCAAATTTTTACCACGTGTGCACTTTTGGCGTTTGATTTGCCCTTCCTCCCTTGACTTTTTTTGTGCCGCCATTTTGAAACCGGAAGTGACATCATATCTCGACAACGGCTGAGCTAATTGAAACGAAAATAGCGCCAAACGATTCAGACGGTCAACTTTATGGATTAATAGTAGCAAAATACTAAAAATTATGTAAACGAAACCGGAAAGGACGTCATGCAATTTGTACGTCCATTGCCATTTCGCCAACAAAAGTTGATCGGATTATTTTGATATTTATGTAACGTATGTACTTTTGATATCTCATTTTACTTGTTATAAAACCAAACGGAAACCGCCATTTTGAAACCGGAAGTGACATCATATCTCGAAAACTGGTAGACTGATCGGTACGAAACTAGCGCCAAACGATTCGGAATGCCCTCTCTATGAAATCAGATCAGTCAAACTAGTGTTTTCCTATTATGAGACCGGAAATGACGTCATTCAAATTTAAAAATTATTATTATCCCCTCTCTTTACAATGAATACATATTCAGAGAGCTTAAAACTATACACATTATTTAAATATATACATTCTATGTGGCTGTGCAGTAAGTTCAGTAGCCATTTTGAAAACCGAAAAGTTGCTATAACTCGGAACTGGGTTGACCGATTGGAATGAAACCTTTGCTTTTCTTTATGAGAGATCATTTAAAGCAAATATATAGTAACACGGAGATTTTCATAAGTAATAACCAAATTGTAAATGGCGATTTTTTTTTTAAGGATTTTGTAATTGTTCATTCGACATGACGTCACAAGTTTTTAAGAATAAACTCAAAAAGGAGTGATATCCCCATAAAAAACACTCCGTGTAAAAATACCAACCAAGTCTCTTCAACAACAAAAAAATGTGAAATCTAAAAATTCTGCACTGAAAAGTAGTGATATCAAAAAATTAGCCAAGTCAAAACTTTATTTGAAAATCAAAAAATACTTGGCGCATCGATTTTTAGGGCATTAGGTATATTATATGTATAGATGTATATTTGATGTAATTTTATATCTGGCATATACTTCAAACTATTTATTTACACGATGCGCCAAGTATTTTTTGATTTTCAAATAGAGTTTTGACTTGGCTCATTTTTTGATATCACTACTTTTCAGTGCAGACTTTTTAGATTTCACATTTTTTTTGTTGAAGAGACTTGGTTGGTATTTTTACACGGAGTGTTTTTTATGGGTAAGAATTACCTGACATGTCTTATTTTATTCATAACATTCCTTTTGAGGCTCAACCAATTTTTAGAATTGGCTGTACTTTGTGCACACAAATGAAAACATATCAGTTGTATTTTTTTTAAAATAATCTGATAGTTGCTTTATATACATAATTGAGGAATATAGTTTCAAAAAGGGTTATTGGCACCCAACACCATTCTGAGATAATGACACACTTAGTGTAACAATAAGACCGCGTGAAGAAAAATAATTCCCGCATATGGTAAATTTAGAAGAAAAATAGTTAATTTGAAATACGTAAAGTCAGTCTACGAAAACATCGTATTTTCTCAAATATTGAATTTTTAAATTTGGACATACATCTTTTTGAAACGATGGCATAAAATAATAAAGGACATAACTCTTTTTGTTTCAAACAAAAACAAAATTATAAAAAAAAATTGTTTCAAAAGAGTGATTAAAGTAGCAGAATATATTGTTGACAGCAGCTTGAGCATTCAGCTGACCGATGGAATCAAGGGAGCTCAGGGTTCTCTTGGCATTCAGACGATTCCCATTGATTCGTTTGGACATACCTTCTTTTGAAAGTATAGGAAGTTTTGCCAACAGAATATCATTGGACATGATTTTTTTGAACCAAAAGCGCTTCACGTGCTTGAAGAGCGCATTTAGACGATTCCAGTACCACCTCTAACTCGAAACGCGAAATAAGTGGTCATACTTCGTTTTGAAACTATGCTCCTCAATTGCATTCATCCTTTACATGACATTGGACGTCATAGTATATTTGAAATAAAAGCACGCAACGATTTAATAACTAATTAGGGGAAAATTAAAACCTCGATAACTTGAACATGCACCATTTCAGAATGTCATGTAGATAATGGTCTTAATAGAGTGCACAAAATATGTTCTAACGGATTAACTGTGTTAGCTCTAGGCCATTTCAAAATATTAAAAAATCAGAATACAGTATGCATTTCTTTGACGAAGATAAACAAGATTGTGAAAACGTTTACCAAGTAATACAGTCATCCGCGTATTTTATTCATACATTTTATGTAAGTACGCTTTTAAATTATATGGATAGACGCATTCGTTATTATTATACATTTTAAAATCTACCGCCACTTGCGTGAGGGAGGAGTCACAATCGTATATATATGACATAGGGACTGAAATCGTGTATGTTTCGGAAATACGTGGCCGGGACGCGTGTTTACAAACCTAAGTCGGCTCCAACGCTTACACTCTATATCGCGCCGTGATTGGTCGAAATATTATACGCGCGCGTATATATCTTCATTACGCTGTTATAAATGCATGCTGGCATCACCACCTCCGTGGTCGTGTGGTCAGCGCATTAGCTTGCGGTGCTAGGGGTCGCCGGTTCGATTCCGACAAGGGTCTCACTTTATTATTTTGAAATTTTCACAAGTTTTAATTTTGCCTAACCATAGAGTTATTTTTTTTTAAGTTGCCCAGCTTAAATTCTCGCCAGTTCGAATTTGCTTACCCATAGAGAGTTTTATTCCTTAGGCTGCCCAGTAAAACGTATGCGCATCCAGCACTTAGGATTGTTAAGTCGCGGCCGGGACGCTGTTTCATCAAAACTACGTACGATTTCAAGCTGAAAATCTCAAAATATTTTAAAAATATATTAAGATCGATTGTGTAAAAATGTCAATCAATTTGAATGAATGGAACGAAACTTATGGAATCTTGAAGATGAGCGTAAAATCTGAATGTGTAGATTATTTCTAAGCTTTTAGTTCACACATATGAAAGTGATTTTTCTCCCACTATTCTGTTTTCAAGCTCAACTTCAAGATCAATAACTTTCGTTACATATATTGATATTGATTGAAATTTTAACACATTCGATCATAATCTATTTTGAATATAATTTGACAATTTCAGCTTGATATCGTACTTAGTTTTGAAGAAACAGCGTCCTGGCCATGGAAGTTTTCTGGACGCGCGCTATTTGAGCTCCGAATAATCAATTTTTAGACAACTAAATTTGAACAGCTGTTACTTTTTTCCTACAAGAGTAATAATTTTGAAACTTGCACATATTAAATTTTGGTATGTTTTCTTATGTGTGTACACATTTCAGAAGCCCATCTATAATAGTTTCGATATAATGACCTGTCAATCAGGGTGATGTTTTTGGCGCCACCCGGTATAAACATGAAGGTAGGTTAGCCAATTCCAATAGTTCCTACTTCCTATGCCGGTTTTCCATAACCCAACATGGGTATTTGACCGGCTTCTTTTGACGCTGACCCTACTAGTTCATGTATTATGAAAGAGAGAAAACTTTATTGGAAAACACTGCCATTCAATAATGGTTGCCACATGGATACAGTATAACATAAAATAGAAATTATACATTTTAAATAAGTAAGAAACGAAACATAACCTTTTCATATAATATACATTGAATATTACATATCTCTATATAACAAGTGAAAAATTATAAAACTGTATGTTGACTGTATAAATGGTTACGGAGTATTGCTACCGAAGCCTTTAAAACCAAAATACACATTTTATATAAAAATACTTACTACAAAACTGCTTTAAAAAAATGGGTATTTGTATTTGGTTTATTATTTGCAAGAAAAATACAAATTGTATACAAACATTGTTATACATTACATTGCACATTGTCATAATTATTACATTATAAAATAATTAAGTCAACATATTAAACACACTTAGCATACCAAACTGGAAAAATCAAATTAAGAGTCAAGAAATTCTTGAACTATTTCTTGAACGCTGGACTATTTCTGTCCAGCGTAGCTCCCCAAAAGATGACACCATATTGCAGTAGCGAGTGAACATAAGCATAGTGAGCTGATCGAAGGGCGTAAAGATTGCAGTGCTGGGCCATCTCATAACGAAACGCGCTGAGGAGAGTTTCTTGACAAGGTGGTCAACATGTGGGACCCATGATAGGTTCCTATCGATAATTATGCCAAGAAACTTCACACTGGAGCATGAGCTGAGCGACGACAATGAATCAGAGTGTCTGCCTCGAGGTTCAAACGTGATGGTTTCAGTCTTGGCCCGATTTAGAAGAAGCTTGTTTGGGTTAAACCAAGCAACAAAATCTTCCATGGTCAAATTGAGATCGTACGCTCATTTGCTCCTAGCTCCAAAAAATAAACCGATGACAGTAACTTCAGACGCGTTGTACTTCTCCTTGAAGTAATCTACTCGTATCGTAGGGTCGTAGATCCTTCTCTTCTCGGCATCATCTTCTTCGGCTTGACCAACGTGCGATTCAAACCGTACCGTCGGATCAAGTATAAAGGATTTCCGAGTCACAGGATCTACAGCGATGATGTCAACGCGTCGGGTACTGTCATCCGTGCCAATGCAGTGCACTTCCTCGGCGACCTCCCATCCCTTATCACGAAGCTCATTTGCTAGAGCTGACCGGATGCTGTGATGTCGGGTCACTCGCAGGAGCTCTCCATGGCGGCAGAAGCCGAGAACGTGGGCAAGGGTTTCAATCTCGCTGCCACATCGGCGGCAGCGGTTACCGTTCTCGCTTCTGCCATGGAGCACTCGCACCGGAGCTACATTGGCCGTCATCTTGATCGCGTCGCGCCACTCGGAGCAGGACAGTCCCTTGCGCTGCGATATCCACTTGTTGGCGGGCGTATATTCACTGAATAATATCGCACCGCGACCTTTCTGCGGCAGGATACACAACTTTGTGTATTCCTTCTGACGTAGGTGTTCATGTATGGCCTGTGGTTTGATATTGTTCGTGGTCATTCCGGGTTTTGGTGTCAATTCAGGGATGTTAACTTCGAGCTTGGCAAAGCATTTTCCTCTCTCTGCTTGTAAGTCACGTGTCATAGTGACATACGGAGTATTAGAGTGTTCGAGTGTGTTGCAAATGTTGATCTTTTGTATAAATGCCTCCCATCTTGATCAAAACACATTTAATCCTTTGTATTTATGAGAGGTATACAGAATCGAATCAGGGGTGTCAAAGGGCAGGCTGAGAATTTCTTTGATAGCGCTTTTGATAATTTTATCTAAATCGTCAAGATCAGTTAAGGAAAGTTTGCATATAGGAGCATTTTGAAATGGATACACCAGTGTCGGAAATATGCACTGATTTAAAATGCCTATTTTCTGATCTGGCATAAGAAGTGGCGAAGTTGACAAATCTTGCAGTTTTTTCTTCAGTTCTGCTATCAGCTTAGAGATAAAGATAACACGTCAAAAATTTATCTAGATAAGATAATAGATAAAATTCCAAAAAATCATCTAGATAATAGATAAAGATAAAAAATATTTATTTAGATAATTGTAAAAGATAATAGATAATTTTTTTACCTTACCGTAGTGAGTAATTCAGTGGACTCAACCTTTTTGACTTGCGGGCCAATAAAACGAATTTGCTTTTGTTGGCGGGCCGCAATTTTAAAGTACAACAATGCTCACGTGATCAGGTAGGTTCATTCCAGGCACGTAGGAACTACTTATTCATTGGGGGTGTGGGGGGCGAAGCCCCTCAGTTTTAGCCCCGCAGGGCGTTTTTTTAAATGTAACAATTTAAAAATGAAAAGGTACCCTCCAATTGTTGCCTACGGGTCTGGTTCTGGTTCATTCAATGTCTTTTGTTTATTAGGAAACGAATCGAACAATAATTCACACGCCAAACCAAACACTTTTTACAATTTTCGGAATTGTAAATCGGCTTCATTTTCATTTCATTTTCATTACAACAAGTATGACGCTACATTTAAGAACCATCCGTCGCATTTCAGCCCGATGCGTGGCCGTGGGTCCTAACATGACAACTCTCAAAAATTCTCTCAAATGAAACGAGATTTTTTTTTTAATATTATTTTCACAGTGGACACAATATTTTTGAATAAGTTATAAAACATCAACTGGAGGGCTACAAAAATTTGTGTCGCAGGTTGAGTACCACTGACCTAAATACTAAATGTTTTCATGCAAAGTCAAATAATGACAATAATAACTTTCCATACATTCCAAACGACCTACAACGGGAATAATTTTTGTTAAGTGATAGAGGCACTCGTTACGTGCATGTTCATAGGTACAGCCAACGCATAAAGTCCTGTTAATTCTTCACCCTTACATAATATTATGATACCACCACTAGTACAGCGAAGCTCGTAAAGTTGCCTATAGCAAACCCATAGCTATTTGTCAACAGAGGGATGACTGAATTACTGGGTTGTGTTCATCAGCCCCAGATAGATCACACAGATAAGGAAGTCAATGTTGTTATGTCGATCGAACTAACATAACTTAACAACAACCAACTTTCTTTTATCGGAACTAATAATTTACTTTCAGTTAAAACAAATATTGTGGGTTGGTGCATTTGGATTTCATTGGTATTGATTATATCACGATCACGATTGTAATAATACATTTTGGAAAATTTAAACTATTTTATTTAAATACTCTACAATTATTTAATTATTATGTATTTTTAATTATTTAATCCAAAAATTATTTTATATTAAAATGAAGTTAAGATAGTCTATTTGTATGTAATTTGTATTTAATAAATCTTCCAAATGGGATAAATCGGTTAATTGAATGAATCCTGGTGTCAAGGCTGGCAACATAATTTGATCTATTATCAATCAGTGTGTGAATCATTGATCAGAAAATATTTGATTGTTATTGTAAACACTCAAACAGCTCCTATAACCATCAAACCTTAGATACATTCATTTGTAACAGAAACCGGAAAGTAACTGAGTATTACAGTCACACAACGTCACTAGTCACTCGACAAAAATGTCATTATGGCTGTAAAATTAGATAAATCTCCGAACAAATTTATAGAAGTTATAAATCGTGACCGCATGGTTGGCATGTGGGAAGTAGAAAGAAATTTCGAACAGATAGCTCTAGTGAAATTGTGCAAGGTCTCTGGAAAATTATTGAAAGTCATAGGTACTTTGACTGCTATTGTATTTTTTTCCGTAATTGTTATTATTTCGAGGAACTATATACTGGACCTTCCGAATATTGTATAAGTGAATTTTGGTGATCATCGACATCCTGTCGGCGAACACTAAAATACCTTTAAACTGATTTTATAATATTACCTAATAGCTGTTACTTTTTAAGTTAATGCACAAATAGAATAACACTTTTTATTATTAATACTAACACAATTCGAACCCGCTAATTAATGAATTCATATTAATTTTGTTATAGGGAGGTATATTAAGATTTTGTTTTTAAAACTGAATTTTTTGGTACTTCTTCAAATAAAAATACAACTGTGTAACCCCTGGTTTTATTATTATTATTAAGTCTATATTCTCAACAGAGCCAGGCTCCACTAGTGAGAATGTAATATAGAGAAGGGAGGAGAGGAAACCCGGTACCGGCATGTAGCCTACTCCTGACTAAAGATACCAAGGGGACCAACGGCTTAACGTCCCTTCCGAAGGACGGTGTAACATTCACAGCACAGGCCTCCACAACCCGCGCCGTCGAGAGACTGATAACAGGTGGAGGGAGGTCGTCACACTGACCCCCAAACACCCCAGTCTCTCTGACCCAACGGCAGCAACCTGGCAAGGCAGAGTTGAATGGTCACCCATCCAACCTCTGACCACGCTCAATGTTGCTTAACCTCGGTGATCTAACGAGAACCGAGGTTTCCAACACACCAGCCGTTGGGTAAATAGATTAGATTAGTTTTTAAACAGGTTCCATCACAATTATTTGTTTATCATTGTGCCGTTCTGATGTTAAACGCATCATGGTAAGATCTCATCAACTAAACAATATCTTCTTCTCTTCTTATTCCTCTAAAAAATCTATTAGAAAAAGCATTTTAAATGCTCTCGGATTAATATCAAAATCCTGAGATCTGTCGAATAAACGAAAATCTTTATACTTGTGTCTAATTAGCATTTGTTTAATGACGGTCTACTAAGATTTAAACAATATGTTACAGGTGATAAGTATTAAGTTGTTTGGGAAATCACACAGCTCATAGGAAATAACAGAATTGATATTTTTGTGATTGAATTGCATCGAGTAGATATTTGTGTGGATGGACGTTGTTTACAGACAAAAACCAGTTTTTCAAGTCATCCCTCTGTTGTCAAATAACTATGGGTTAGCTGTAGGCAACTTATCGAGCTTCGCTGTACGAGTGGTAGTATCGTGATATTCTGTAAGTGTGAAGAATTAACAGGACTTTATGCGTTGGCTGTACACACAAATGCATATTTCGAATGTTTTATTTTTTATCTAGATAATTGCCAATAGATAACAATATTTAGTGGAGCGGTCGCTCCACGCCAGCCAAGTCGTACGGCGCGCGCACACTCTCATATAAAGGCTGGAGCAAACCCACTTTTACTGTAAGCATCAAAGTGGCATTTTCGGCCTACTGGATCTTAAAATTGGGAAATCTCACATTGTTGCGATATATCTTAATTTCGAGCTATGGCCCACCCTACAACATATACCAAATTTGAGAACAATAGGTTACGCCCTTTGCGCGCTAGAGGGCCGTAAAAACAGTGTTTTAGGGCGGTTTTCATAATAATAATAATCTCAGCAGTAGGGTGGAGCTAAAATCCGGTAAACAGGCCACAGCCTAAACGGCTGAACCGATTGATCTCACATTTTTACCACGTGTGCACTTTTGTGCACTTCTCCCCATGAATTTTTTGTGCCGCCATTTTGAAACCGGAAGTGACGTCATATCTCGTCAACGGCTGGACCGATTGGAACAAAATTTGCGCCAAACGATTTAGACGGTCATCTTTATGCAGTATCAGTAGCAAAAGACTAAACATTATGTTAAAGAAACCGGAAATGACGTCATGAAGTTTGAAATACATCGATTGGCATTTCGACAACAAAGGTTGATCCGAATATTTTGATATTTATGTTACGTATGTACTTTTGACGTCTTTGTGACTTGTTATAAAAAAAACGGAAGCCGCCATTTTGAAACTGGAAGTGACATCATATCTCAATAACGGCTTAATAAATTTGAACGAGAGCAGCGCTGAACAATTTAGACGGTCAACTTGATGTATTATTATCAGTAATATGTGCAGTTTCCCAAACCGAAACCGGAAATGACGTCACACATTTTAATAATCTCAAAAATTTACATTTTGAAGCAATAATAGTAAATATATATTTGAGACAGCTTATAATAAAATGTAATCATGTTTAAATTATAATTCAAGGGGTCAAAGATTGCAGCCGCCATTTTGAAACCGAAAGTAATGTCATGTCTCGAAAACTGGTAGACATATCGGTCCAAAACCAGGCGCGTAGGAAGGGGGGGGGGGGGGAGTGGGGGTCATTGACCCCCCCACTTTTCATCCTGACACCCCCAGATATACAAAAATGTTGATAAAGAGATTTAAAAATGCACAGATTTGCTCCATTATGAGGTTGAATTCTCAAAATTTTCCCAAGTTTGACAACTTATTAAACTGATGTATTCCAATGAGACAATGACTCATTTGTCCATCTTGATCATCCTCATGAATAAAGTTTAATATTACTTATAAGTTAAACTAGGATACCAAAACCCATACAGCTCCACATATGACCTGTTATCTGATTGCTTATTGTTTTTTTTGTTACAACCTTTTTCAGAGGAATTTCAAAATCGATTCATAATTGATTCTCCTTTACTAGAAATTCAAAAAATTCCCTGAAAAGGATGCCAAAACAGCTTCAAATTTGATTTTGTTATGTGAAAAATTCAAAAAATGCCCTGCGGGGCCATTGAGGATTTTATCAAATAACGATATTTATAGATTATAATGCATTTTGTCTAATGTTTCCCGAAGAATATTACAAATCACACACTTTAAATTTCTTTGAAATGGATGCCAAAATAGCTTCAAATACGATTATTTTGTATCAAAAACTCAAAACATTCCCTGCGGGGCCAATGGGGATTCCATAAAAATAAATAGTTACAGATTATATTACATTTGCCTAAAGTTTCCACAGAAAATTGCATATCACACATTGTACATTTCTTTGAAAAGAATGCCAAAATAGCTTCAAATTCGATTATTTTGTATCAAAACTTCAAAAAAGGCCCTGCGGGGCAAACTGGGTGATGAGCCCCCCAGACCCCTTGAAACGGCGTACCATTTTTTCCTCACATTCATCGATCCCCGATAATTTTGACCCCCCCACTCAAAATGAAGTTCCTACGCGCCTGTCCGAAACTATCGCCAAACGCTTCGGAAGGCCATCTCTATGGAATAGGAACAGTCAAACTAGAATTTTCCTATTTATGAGACCGGAAATGACGTCATTCAAATTTATTAATTATTATAATTTCCTCTCTATGCAATGAAAACATATTCAGAAAGCTTAAAATGGTACATCATTTATAGATATACATTCTATGTGGCAGTGGAGTAAGTTCAGCAGCCATTTTGAAAACCGAGGTGTTGCCATATCTCGGAACTCGGTTGACTGATAGGAATGAAACCTTTGCTATTCTTCATGAAAGATCATTTAAAGCAAATATATAGTACCATACGCAGATTTTCATTAGTTAACTAAATTGTCAATAACGACTTTTTTTAAAGGATTTAGTAATTGTTCATTCGATATGAAGTCACAAGTTCTAAGAATAAACTAAAACAAGGAGTGATATCCCCATAAAAAACACTCCGTGTAAAAAAACAGCCAAGTCTCTTCAACTAAAAAAAATTATGAAATCTAAAAATTCTGCTCTGAAAAGTAGTGATATCAAAAAATGAGCCAAGTCAAAACTTTATTTGAAAATCAAAAAATACTTGGCTGGCGCATCGTTTCTTAGGCCATTATAGGTATGTATATTTGATGTATATTTTATATCTGGCCTATACTTCTAAGCTATTTATATACACGATGCGCCAAGTATTTTTTGATTTTTAAATAAAGTTTTGACTTGGCTCATTTTTTGATATCACTACTTTTCAGTGCAGAATTTTTAGATTTCATAATTTTTTTTTAGTTGAAGAGCCTTGGCTGTTTTTTTACCCGGAGTGTTTTCTATGGGGTTTTTATCTAGATAAAGATAAAGATAACCAATTATAAAATTATCTAGATAAGATAATAGATAAAAAGTATCTATCTAGATAATTATCTAGATAATTTTATCTAGATAAGTCACAACACTGTTCAAAATAAATACTTTCAGTAGAGAGAGGAACGTGAATAGAATACTCACGTATATCAGGTATGATATTATAACTCCCTCCAGTTGAAAAGTTTGTCAAATAAATGTTGGAGCGGAGCTGAAGCTCAACTGCCAGTTCCATCACTGTGACTGGAATTATAGCATTTAGCGCTAAATAAAGACTTAATCTAGTTAGCCGAATAGGCTGACGCTACCAAGCAGTGGTGTACACTTTCTTTAAAACAGACTGTACGTGAGCCTACTACCAGTGTTGTTATTCAATCAACGGTACCAGGGACTGTTTACCGCAACGGCTTAAGTGGTCGAAACGAGGTGTCGCCAGGCATACATGTAGTGAGAAATAAAAGTTGAAAGCCATGGTTATCGGGTATATTTAGCCACCTGACAACACCTAACCAAATTTCAAACTGCTGCGATCATCCATTCGGGATGAAATTTGGGCCTCAAACATGCAAGGATTTACTTCCATGCTAGCTGGCTGGCTAGTTAGTTAGTTAGGTTACCACGGTCGATTTGCTTGCCCCTCTCCACAGTTGCACGGTTTGGTCTAGAGAGTTGAAATTTGACAGAGACATAGAGACATAAATATAACACGAACCTTTGAAAGAAAATCTGGAAAATTTTTACCGGAAGTGACGTTATTCCAATTTTAAAGTGTATTGTTTTAAAAGTCAAACGGGTCCATCGAGAATTTTGAAATTTTACAACATTAAAGACAATGCACTGCTAGACACTCCACTCCAAGAAAAAACAAAAATTTCAACCCTGAAGTGGAGAAATTACAATACTAACGTTCCGCCCTTCTTCTTTGATATACTAAACAGCGGCTCTAATTTCCATCGGACTGATAGCTCAGTTAGGTAGAAGGCTGGCTTCGACTTCTGCACAACTCGTTCGATTCCCGGACCCGGATTTTTTTTTTTATATATTATTTTTTAATTTGTATAAGCGATATCCTTCATGGATATATTCAAATGAGAGGTCCAGTGATGCTATGTAGATCATCAATAGATAGACCGAAACATCACAATAGCGGCATGCCAGTTGCCATCGTGAACACTAAAGACGTCGTTTTACGTTCCGCTAATATTCTTTGATACGTATACTATAAAGGCTGCTTTGGTTTCTGTGTGGCGAATTGGCTCGATCACATGAGGCATGTGACTTCGAACACGGCGTTAACGAACGTTAACCCCGTAACAAACGTTTTATTTTTAATCCCTTTATTAACTTAAAAAATGTTTAACCTTCTTGTGTATATATTCAAAAGGTAAATCCGAATATATTCAACGATTACATAGCTACTCTTTTTAATATTATACTCATTATACTTAAATAATGATTGTCAATGTACACGTTGTACGTAAAGTTTTGCAATAAAACAATTCGTGGTCAACAGATTAGCAACAGAATCTTGGTGGCTCAGTTACTAAACTAGAAACCACACAAAAAAGGCTCCATTACTGGGTGCATTAGGTTGTCACAGCTTTTAATTTGTCAGAATGATTTAATTATGTAAAATTCAGTTAATTAAGTAAATAGTAAAATTCAGTAAATGCTCCATTACTAATATTCAGTGTATTAAGTGTTTACAACTTTTCATTTGTCACACTTTGTTTATCTTGATGGCTCAGTTACTTAACAAGAAAGCAAACAAAAAGGCTCCATTACTCTGTTTACCTGTTCAAAACTTTTAATTTGTCAAAGTTATTTAATTATTAGAATTATGTTGATTTGTGAATCTTTGGCTCAGTTACTAAACAAGAAACAAAACAAAAAGGCTCCATTACTCGGTGTATTAACTGTTCACATGGATTATATAAACGTTTTGTCAGTACACGTTGTAGTGTTGCTGAAATAGAACAATTTTCTTGATCTAGATAATCAACAGAATCTTGGTGGCTAAATTACTTATTCTAGAAACCGACAAAAAGCTCCATTCCTCGGTGCATTACAGCTTTTAATTTGTCAGAATTATTTAATTATATAAAATTCAGATAATTTCAAATCATTGTTTGTGGCTCTTCATTCATGGGTACTAATCAAGAAACCGCACAAAATGGTTCCATTACTAATGCTCAGTGTATTAGGTGTCTTTTCATCTGTCAAACTTATTTAATTATTTAAAGTTCAGTTAATTTGTTAATATTGATTGGTGGCTCAACAAGAATCAAGAACAACACGAAACAAGAAACCACACAAAAAAGCTCCAATACGTGCCTCCATTACGTGTTCACAACTTTTATTTTCTCAAAATATTTTAATTGTTATAATTATGTTAATTTGCAATCTTGGTGGTTCAGTTTAAGAAACAAGAAAACAACACAAAAAGGCTCCATTACTTGGTCCGCAAACATATCCTAATTAAAAAAGAAACACCCCTATGTAATAGAAAATTATATATACATATTCTGCAAAAACCCCTCTCGTGGTCTTCGGTGCGATTTCAAACTGCTAGCGGAAAAATTTGCGGTATAATCCATGGTGAGACTATCACTGCAAAGCTGTGTTGGGCTAGGTCCTCAAAAAAAGGAACTAGTTCCAGATCCAGGTCCATTGAACAAAATGGAACTAGTTCAAATTCCTAGTTCCTTTCAAATAAATAACTGGAATGTTACCTGGAAAGTTACCAGGATCTGTAAAAAGTTACTTTTAAGTTGCATTGCCTTCCAAAAACCATCCGGATATTATTTAAATTTGTTGGAAGCATCTGGAAGCTTCCACGCTTTTATGACTTATAAAAGTGAACTTGGAAGAATTTAAATTGAGGAAACGCATTTACAACCATCTACCTTTCGTGCACCTTTCAGTTTACCTACTGGCAACAAAGATGCGTAGTACGAGATGACGCACACATTCCGGTCTACACCGGAACAATAGACCTACAATTTTCGTTATTCAAATGACTCAAAGAAGTGAACTTATAACAATTTAAAAGTTGAGATATCTCATATTTAACCAAAAGAAATTGACCCTATCGTCATACTAACTTTTGAACTATTGGAAGAAAAAGAGAAAACTTTAGACAAGAAGTGACGTTGTTCGCGTTAACAATGTAATGATTGGTAACACTCAATGATCACTGAAAGCTGCTATAAACTTTTACCCCATATGACATCTTGTACAAAAACAAAAGCTTGTAAAAAACTACCAAGCACCTTCCCACTTAAAACAATTGAAATCTAAAAGAAGGGCCAAGCAATAATATATTGTTTAAACATTTTCGCAATTAAAATTCGTGAAATCATACCGCCCAGTTACAGCCGCCAAATACAACACTATAAACATAACGTTGTGTCCAAATTTAAAGAATAAATTCTAAGTGAACCATCATTGTAAACTTTAACAAAATTATAAAATTAAAAACAACTTAAAAAAATAAAATTAAGTCGAAATTAAAAAAACTAAAAATAAAGCTTGGCGCATTGAATTTGCACCGACCGTGTAGACTTCTTCTATCTACTTCCTACTTTCTGTCTTTCTTCGGCTCCTATATATTCATGTTCTTTCTTATGTAGCCTTCTTCTTGACACAATGCGCCTAGCTTTAATTTTTAATTTTTTTAATTTCGATTTTAAATTTATTTTTTAAGTCGTTTATAATTTTTTTTATTTTGTTAAAGTTTACAATGATGGTTCACTTAGATTTTATTCTTCAAATTTGGACACAACGGTATGTTTATAGTGTTGTGCTTGGCGGCAGTAACTGGGCGAAATGATTTCACGAATTTTAAGTGCGAAAATGTTAAAACTATATATTATTGCTAGGCCCTTCTTTTAGATTTAAATTGTTTTAAGTGGGAAGGTGCTTGGTAGTTTTATTATAAGTTTATGTTTTTTTGTACATCATATTACTTTACTCGTAATAATAATCCCCATTAAAAACACTCCGTGTAAAAATACCAGCCAAGTCTCTTCAACTTAAAAAAAATTGATGAAATCTAAAAATTTAGCACTGAAAAGAAGAGATATCGAAAAATAGGCCAAGTCAAAACTTAATTTTAAAAACCAAAATATACTTGGCGCATCGTATATATATAAATAGTAAGAAGCACATGTCAAAAATTAAATGTAACTTAACATTTTAATATACCTAAAATGCCCTTAAAAACGATGCGCCAAGTATATTTTGGTTCTTAAAATTAAGTTTTCACTTGGCCCATTTTTCGATATCACTTCTTTTCAGTGCTGAATTTTTTAGATTTCTTCTATTTTATTTTATAGTTGAAGAGACTTGGCTGGAATTTTTACACGGAGGGTTTTTTATGGGGATATTACTAATTTTTTTAGTTTATTTACACAACTTGTAACACATATCGAAGCAAGAATGACCAATTCCTTTTAAAAAAATGCGCCATTTCCGAATTGGTTACTAAGAAAAAATGTGTTTGATGCTAAACATAAATAAAGTGATATACCATGGAGAATTGCGAAAGCATCGTTCCAATCGGTCCAGCCGTTTTCGAGTTACGGAGTCACTTCCTCTTTTCAAAATGGCGGCTGAAATTACTGCCACCGAGAATGTATTTCTATAAATTTTTTGTATCATTATAAGCATTCTGAATAATGTAGTAATTGTAGTAAGAGGTTTATATATTTTAATTCTTTATTTTTATGACGTCATTTCCGGATTCGGTCAAAGTATATTTCTACTTTAACTTTTGATATTCCATAAAGATGACCGTTTGAATCATTTGGCGCTAGTTTCATTCCGATCGGTCAAACCGTTTTTGAGATATGACGTCACTTCCGGTTTCAAAACGGTGGCTTCCGGTTTGTTTTATAAAAAGGCACCTCAGACACCAAAAGTGCACATGTGGTAAAAATTTCAGGTCGATCGGTTCAGCCGTTTAGGCTGTGACGGTGATAGCGGTGTTTCCTGATATCTGAATCTGAATTTCACTGTGTTCACGGCCCTCTAGCTCGCAAATTGCATAACCTATTGTCTCCAAATTTGGTATATGGGGTGGGGTGGGCCATAGCTCGAAATTACGATATTTCGCAACAATGTGACATTTTCCATTTTTAATATCCAGAAGGCCGAAAATGCCATGTTGTTGCTTACAGTAAAAGTGGTTGGTCTGCTCCTCAGTTTATTAGGCATTTACGGTATGTTGAGTAACTGTGAGTGTACGGTACGACTTGGCTGGGTGGAGCGACCGCTCCACTAGATATTCATGATCGGAATTCTTACAAATCCTTCTTCAACCACAATGTAATATTAATTAAACGATGAAAGTTTTGCCGCAATATGGAAAAGTTGAGTAAATAAACATCCACATAAAAACACTTCGTGTAAAAATAACAGATAAGTCTCTTCAACTAAAAAGAAAAATATGAAATCTAAAAATTCTGCACTGAAAAGTAGTGATATCAAATCATGAGCCGAGTCAAAACTTTATTTGAAAATCAAAAAATTTGGCGCATAGTGTACATATAAATAGCTTAGAAGTATAGGCCAATTATAAAATATACATCAAATATACATATACATAGCCGTATACACATGCCGTAATAAAACGATCCGCCAAGTATTTTTTAATTTTCAAATAAAGTTTTGACTTGGTTAATTTTTTGATATCACGACTTTCAGTGCAGAATTTTGAGATTTCATATTATTTTTTTTGTTGAAAGAACTTGGCTGTTAGTTTTACACGAAGTGTTTTTATGGGAATATCACTACTTTTTTTAGTTTATTCTTACAACTTATGACAATCGAATGAACAATTACTAAATCCTTTAAATGAATCACCCTACACAATTTGGTTATTTTCATGAAGAATAGCAAAGGTTTCATTCTAATCGGTCAACCCAGTTCCGAGATAAAGCAACACTTCGGTTTTCAAAATGTCTGCTGAACTTTCTGCACTGCCACATATAGAATTTATAACTATAAATGATGTGTATCATTTTAAGCTTTCTGTATTTGTATTTTTTGTATAGGAGGAGATTAAAATAATTAATACATTTGAATTTCGTCATTTCCGGTCTCATAAATAGATAAATTCTAGTTTGAATGTTCCTATTCCATAGAGATGTCATTCCGAATCGTTTGGCGCTAGTTTCATACCGATCTGTCAACCAGTTTTCAAATTATGACGTTACTTCCTGTTTCAAAATGGCTGCTGAAATCACTGACCCCTTGAATTATAATTTAAACATGATTACATTTTATTAAAAGCTGTCTCAAATATCTAGTATATTTATTGCATCAAAATGTAAATTAGTGAGATTTTTAAAATGTGTGACGTAATTTCCGGTTTCGGTATGGGAAACTGCAAAATTTATTGATGATAATACATAAAGTTGACCGTCTAAATTGTTTAGCACTTTCGTTCAAATCTATTTAGCCGTTATTGAGTTATGATGTCACTTCCGGTTTCAAAATGGCGGCTTTCGGTTGGTTTTATAACAAGTCAAATGAGATATCAAAAGTACATACGTTACATAAGTATCAAAATAATCGGATCTAATTTGTTGCCGAAATGCCAATCGATGTATTTCAAATTTTATGACGTCATTTCCGGTTTCGTTAACATAATGTTTAGTCTGTTGCTATTGATAATCCATATTGTTGACCGTCCGAATCGTTTGGCGCCATTTTCGTTCCAATCGGTTTAGCCGTTGTTGAGATATGATGTCACTTCCGGTTTCAAAATGGCGGTACAAAAAAATTCAAGGGGGTGAGGTTAAATCAGACGCCAAAAGTGCACAAGTGGTAAAAATGTGAGATCAATCGGTTCAGTTGTTTAGGCTGTGGCCTGTTTACCGGATTCTAGCTCCAGCCTACTACTACTACTACTACTACTACTACTACTACTACTACTACTACTACTACTACTACTACTACTACTACTGAGATTATTACTGATTATGAAAACCGCCCTAAAACACGATTTTCACGGCCCTCTAGCTCGCAAAGGGCGTAACCTATTGTTCCCAAATTTGATATTTGTTGTTTGTTGGCCATAGCTCGAAATTAAGATATTTCGCAACAATGTGAGATTTCCCATTTATATGATGTTGTACAAAAACAAAAACTTGTAAAAAAACCTGCCAAGCACCTTCCCACTTAAACAATTGAGATCTAAAAGAAGGGCCAAGCAATAATATAAATTGTTTAAACATTTTCGCACTTTAAATTCGTGAAATCATTTCGCCCAGTTACTGCCGCCAAGCACAACACTTTAAACATAACGTTGTGTCCAAATGTGAAGAATAAAATCTAAGTGAACCATCATTGTAAACTTTAAGAAAATTATAAAAATTAAAAACGACTTAAAAAATAAATAAAAAATCGAAATTAAAAAAATTAAAAATAAAGCTTGACGCATTGTGGCAAGAAGAAGGCAACATAAGAAAGAAGATGACGATAAAGGAGCCGATGAAAGACAGAAAGAAAGAAGAAGATGGAAGAAGTCTACATGGTCGGTGCAAATTCAATGCGCCAAGCTTTATTTTTAATTTTTTAATTTCGATTTTGAAATTATTTTTTAAGTTGTTTTTAATTTTTATAATTTTGTTAAAGTTTACAATGATGGTTAACTTAGATTTTATTCTTCACATTTGAAAAAAAAAGTTATTTTTATCGTGTTGTGCTTGGCGGCAGTAACTGGGCGAAATGATTTCACGAATTTTAAGTGCGAAAATGTTTAAACAATATATTATTGCTTGACCATTCTTTTAGATTTCAATTGTTTTAAGTGGGAAGGTGCTTGGCAGTTTTTTTACAAGTTTTTGTTTTTGTACAACACGTCATATGGGGTTAGAGTTTATAGCAGCTTTCATTGATCATTGAGTGTAACCTACCTATCATTACATTGTTAACGCCAACAACGTCACTTCTTGTCTAAAGTTTTCTGTTTTTCTTCCAATAGTTCCAAAGTTAGTATAACGTAAGGGTCGATTTCGTTTAATTGAATATGAGTTATCTCAACTTTTTAATTGTTAATAGTTCACTTCTTTAAATCATTTGAATAACGAAAATTGTAGGTCTATGGTTCCGGTGTAGACCGGAATTTGTGCGTTCATCTCGTACTACGCATCTTTGTTACCAGTTGGTAAACTGAAAGGTGCACGAAAGGTAGATGGTTGTAAATGCGTTTCCTCAATTTAAATTCTTCCAAGTTCACTTTTATATGTCATAAAAGCGTAAAGCTTCCAGATGCTACCAACAAATATAAATAATATCCGGATGGTTTTTAGAAGGCAATGCAACTTAAAAGTAACTTTTTACAGATCCTGGTAACTTTCCAGGTAACATTCCAGTTTTTTATTTGAAAGGAACTAGGAATTTGAACTAGTTCCATTTTGTTCAATGGACCTGGATCTGGAACTAGTTCCTTTTTTTGAGGACCTAGCCCAACACAGCTTTGCAGTGATAGTCTCACCATGGATTATACCGCAAATTTTTCCGCTAGCAGTTTGAAAACGCACCAAAGACCACGAGAGGGGTTTTTGCAGAATATGTATATATAATTTTCTATTACATAGGGGTGTTTCTTTATTAATTAGGATATGTTTGCGGACCTAGGAATGGAGCCTTTTTGTGTTGTTTTCTTGTTTCTTAAACTGAACCACCAAGATTGCAAATTAACATAATTATAACAATTAAAATATTTTGAGAAAATAAAAGTTGTGAACACGTAATGGAGGCATGTAATGGAGCTTTTTTGTGTGGTTTCTTGTTTCGTATTGTTCTTGATTCTTGTTGAGCCACCAATATTGACAAATTAACTGAACTTGAAATAATTAAATAAGTTTGACAGATGAAAAGACACCTAATACACTGAGCATTAGTAATGGAACCATTTTGTGCGGTTTCTTGATTAGAACCTATGAATGATGAGTTACAATGATTTGAAATCATCTTAATTTTATATAATTAAATGATTCTGACAAATTAAAAGCTGTAATACACCGAGGAATGGAGCTTTTTGTCGGTTTCTAGAATAAGTAATTTAGCCACCAAGATTCTGTTGATTATCTAGATCAAGAAAATTGTTCTATTTCAGCAACTGTACAACGTGTACTGACAAAACGTTCTTATAATCCATGTGAACAGTTAAAACACCGAGTAATGGAGCCTTTTTGTTTTGTTTCTTGTTTAGTAACTGAGCCAAAGATTCACAAATCAACATAATTCTTATAATTAAATAACATTGACAAATTGAAAGTTTTGAACAGGTAATTAACAGAGTAATGGAGCCTTTTTGTTTGCTTTCTTGTTAAGTAACTGAGCCACCAAGATAAACAAAGTGTGACAAATGAAAAGTTGTAAACACTTAATACACTGAATATTAGTAATGGAGCATTTACTGAATTTTACTATTTACTTAATTAACTGAATTTTACATAATTAAATAATTCTGACAAATTAAAAGCTGTGACAACCTAATGCACCCAGTAATGGAGGCTTTGTTGTATGGTTTCTAGTTTAGTTACTGAGCCACCAAGATTCTGTTGCTAATCTGTTGACCACGAATTGTTTTATTGCAAAACTTTACGTACAACGTGTACATTGACAATCATTATTTGAGTCCAAAGAGTATAATATTAAAGAGAGTAGGTATGTATTCGTTGAATATATTCGGATTTACCTTTTGAATATATACACAAGAAGGTTAAACATTTTTTAAGTAAATAGAGGGATTAAAAATAAAACGTTTGTTACGGGGATAAAACCCGTAAACGCCGTGTTCGAAGTCACATGCCTCATGTGATCGAGCCAATTCGCCACACAGAAACCAAAGCAGCCTGTATAGTATATCAAAGAAGAATAGCGGAAAGTAAAACGACGTGCGCGTAATTTCTGTTTCCCTGATATCTTCACTGTTCATGATGGCAACTGGCGTGCCGCGATTGTGATGTTTCGGTCTATTGATGATCTACACAGCATCACTGGACCTCTCATTTGAATATATCCACGAAGAATATCGCTTATACAAATTAAAAAATAATATATGAAAAAAAAAGTTTTCCGAGATCGGGAATCGAACGAGTTATGCAGAAGTCGAAGCCAGCTGCCTTCCTAACTGAGCTATCAGTCCGATGGTAATTAGAGCCGCTGTTTAGTATATCAAAGAAGAAGGGCGGAACGTAAATATTGTAATTTCTTCACTTTTGGTTTGAAATTTTAATTTTTGTTTTTTCTTGGAGTGGAGTGTCTAGCAGTGCATTGTCTTTAATGTTGCCAAATTTCAAAACTCTCGATGGACCAATTTGACTTTTAAAACAATACATTTTTAAATTGAAATAACGTCACTTCCGGTCAAAATTTTCAAGATTTTCTTTCAAAGGTTCGTGTTATTATTATGTCTCTATGTCTCTGCCAAATTTCAACTCTCTAGATCAAACCGTGCCACTAATTACTAAGCCGAAATTACCGAAATAGGCCGAAATTACCGGAATTACCGAAGTAGGCCGAAATTACTGTAAGTGGGATGCTTACAGTAAATTGGGTTTGCTCCAGCCTTTATATGAGAGTGTGCGCGCCGTACGACTTGGAGCGATTGCTGCACTAGATATCTTTCCATGTTGAATGCATAAAAACGTATTTTTGCTCTTCACTTATTTAGAAAAACGACCCTAAGTCGTTTTAAAGATGGTTTTGAATAGTTTAGAATAAAAGTCAGAATATATTTCTGAATAATAATTGAATAACCATAAAAAAATCAACTAAAATGCCGCTTTTTGAAACATTTTTTTTAATATAAATGTTTACCTATCCCAAATTTACTGCTCCAAACTGCCACAGAAGTTCTGTAAATGATTTGAATGAGATGATGTAGTAGAATGCTAGTATATTTACCAGCCGCGTCGAATGATTTGCATTTGCCGTCGTTGCTGAGGAATCCGAGTTGACAGAGATGCCAAGACATCTCCGGATGCATGACAAGGTTGGCAGTTCCCACCAGCGCCGTGTCACAGCGTCCTTCCTTCATGGCGCGGTACGCCATCGACAGACCTTGCATACCGCATGTGTCGGCGGAGATGAAGGCGTAGCTCGGACCTACACGTACATTCATTACATATGAGCTGGGACCTACTCGTACATTCATCACATATGAGCTGGGACCTACACGTACACTTGGCCAAACAAAACTTGAACGTTCAATAAATCTGATAGGCTGATAAATGTAAGATCGCACCATCAGAAGTCAGTCTAAGCAATCTCATTGTATCACTCTAGTAGGTGACCTCACATTTCAATGATAATAACAAGCTTTGATTTGTTATGGGACATGACCAGCAGTCATTCAAATTTGGTCAACGTTCAAGTTTTGTTTGGCCGAGTGTACATTCATCACATATGAGCTGGGACCTACTCGTACATTCATCACATATGAGCTGGGACCTACTAAATTCATCACATATGAGCTGGGACCTACTTAATTCATCACATATGAGCTGCGACCTACTAAATTCATCACATAAGAGCTGGGACCTACTCGTACATTCATCACATATGAGCTGGGACCTACTAAATTCATCACATATGAGCTGGGACCTACTAAATTCATCACATAAGAGCTGGGACCTACTAAATTCATCACATATGAGCTGGGACCTACTTAATTCATCACATAAGAGCTGGGACCTACTCGTACATTCATCACATATGAGCTGGGACCTACTCGTACATTCATCACATAAGAGCTAGGACCTACTAGTACATTCATCACATATGAGCTGGGACCTACTCGTACATTCATCACATATGAGCTGGGACCTACTAAATTCATCACATAAGAGCTGGGACCTACTCGTACATTCATCACATAAGAGCTGGGACCTACTCGTACATTCATCACATAAGAGCTGGGACCTACTCGTACATTCATCACATATGAGCTGGGACCTACTCGTACATTCATCACATAAGAGCTGGGACCTACTCGTACATTCATCACATATGAGCTGGGACCTACTCGTACATTCATCACATAAGAGCTGGGACCTACTCGTACATTCATCACATAAGAGCTGGGACCTACTCGTACATTCATCACATATGAGCTGGGACCTACTCGTACATTCATCACATATGAGCTGGGACCTACTCGTACATTCATCACATATGAGCTGGGACTTACACGTACATTCATCACATAAGAGCTGGGACCTACTCGTACATTCATCACATATGAGCTGGGACCTACTCGTACATTCATCACATATGAGCTGGGACCTACTCGTACATTCATCACATAAGAGCTGGGACCTACTAAATTCATCACATAAGAGCTGGGACCTACTCGTACATTCATCACATATGAGCTGGGACCTACTCGTACATTCATCACATATGAGCTGGGACCTACTCGTACATTCATCACATATGAGCTGGGACCTACTCGTACATTCATCACATATGAGCTGGGACCTACTCGTACATTCATCACATATGAGCTGGGACCTACTCGTACATTCATCACATAAGAGCTGGGACCTACTCGTACATTCATCACATATGAGCTGGGACCTACTCGTACATTCATCACATATGAGCTGGGACCTACTCGTACATTCATCACATATGAGCTGGGACCTACTCGTACATTCATCACATATGAGCTGGGACCTACTCGTACATTCATCACATATGAGCTGGGACCTACTCGTACATTCATCACATATGAGCTGGGACCTACTCGTACATTCATCCCATATGAGCTGGGACCTACTCGTACATTCATCACATAAGAGCTGGGACCTACTCGTACATTCATCACATATGAGCTGGGACCTACTCGTACATTCATCACATATGAGCTGGGACCTACACGTACATTCATCACATATGAGTTGGGACCTACTCGTACATTCATCACATAAGAGCTGGGACCTACTCGTACATTCATCACATATGAGCTGGGACCTACTAAATTCATCACATATGAGCTGGGACCTACTCGTACATTCATCACATAAGAGCTGGGACCTACTCGTACATTCATCACATATGAGCTGGGACCTACTCGTACATTCATCACATATGAGCTGGGACCTACTAAATTCATCACATAAGAGCTGGGACCTACTAAATTCATCACATATGAGCTGGGACCTACTCGTACATTCATCACATATGAGCTGGGACCTACTCGTACATTCATCACATATGAGCTGGGACTTAAACGTACATTCATCACATATGAGCTGGGACCTACTCGTACATTCATCACATATGAGCTGGGACCTACTCGTACATTCATCACATATGAGCTGGGACCTACTAAATTCATCACATAAGAGCTGGGACCTACTCGTACATTCATCACATATGAGCTGGGACCTACTCGTACATTCATCACATAAGAGCTGGGACCTACTAAATTCATCACATATGAGCTGGGACCTACTCGTACATTCATCACATATGAGCTGGGACCTACTCGTACATTCATCACATAAGAGCTGGGACCTACTAAATTCATCACATAAGAGCTGGGACCTACTCGTACATTCATCACATATGAGCTGGGACCTACTCGTACATTCATCACATATGAGCTGGGACCTACTCGTACATTCATCACATATGAGCTGGGACCTACACGTACATTCATCACATATGAGCTGGGACCTACACGTACATTCATCACATATGAGCTGGGACCTACTCGTACATTCATCACATAAGAGCTGGGACCTACTCGTACATTCATCACATATGAGCTGGGACCTACTAAATTCATCACATAAGAGCTGGGACCTACTCGTACATTCATCACATATGAGCTGGGACCTACTCGTACATTCATCACATATGAGCTGGGACCTACTAAATTCATCACATAAGAGCTGGGACCTACTCGTACATTCATCACATATGAGCTGGGACCTACTAAATTCATCACATAAGAGCTGGGACCTACTCGTACATTCATCACATATGAGCTGGGACCTACTCGTACATTCATCACATATGAGCTGGGACCTACTAAATTCATCACATAAGAGCTGGGACCTACTCGTACATTCATCACATATGAGCTGGGACCTACTCGTACATTCATCACATAAGAGCTGGGACCTACTCGTACATTCATCACATATGAGCTGGGACCTACTCGTACATTCATCACATATGAGCTGGGACCTACTCGTACATTCATCACATATGAGCTGGGACCTACTCGTACATTCATCACATAAGAGCTGGGACCTAATAAATTCATCACATAAGAGCTGGGACCTACTCGTACATTCATCACATATGAGCTGGGACCTACTCGTACATTCATCACATAAGAGCTGGGACCTACTAAATTCATCACATATGAGCTGGGACCTACTCGTACATTCATCACATATGAGCTGGGACCTACTCGTACATTCATCACATAAGAGCTGGGACCTACTTAATTCATCACATAAGAGCTGGGACCTACTCGTACATTCATCACATATGAGCTGGGACCTACTCGTACATTCATCACATATGAGCTGGGACCTACTCGTACATTCATCACATATGAGCTGGGACCTACTCGTACATTCATCACATATGAGCTGGGACTTACACGTACATTCATCACATATGAGCTGGGACCTACTCGTACATTCATCACATATGAGCTGGGACCTACTCGTACATTCATCACATAAGAGCTGGGACCTACTCGTACATTCATCACATATGAGCTGGGACCTACTCGTACATTCATCACATATGAGCTGGGACCTACACGTACATTCATCACATATGAGTTGGGACCTACTCGTACATTCATCACATAAGAGCTGGGACCTACTCGTACATTCATCAGAGTTGGGTAAGTTACTTGTAAAAAGGAACTAGTTACTCTGTAAGTTACCTGGTCTCAAAAGGAACTAAGTTACTTGGTAAGTTACTTCATTTGAAAAGTAACTGAGTAGTTACCGAAAAATTTAAGTTACTTTTAAGTTACTTTAAAGTTACTTTTCGGATATTTTTTCGACAAAACACAAACGTGATCGAACTCCGCTGAGGGTTGATTTTGTTCGACAAAGCAATTTTATTATTGTATTTAATCCAAGTCATCGTGCTCACAGTCAAAATACAAATTAATAATAAATGTAATTTGCACTCGCGGTAATGGTAAATATTAATGCACGCACCTATTCCTCTTCACTTCACTTCTTTAAATGGTCCATCCATGTGACAATCACTTTGATTTGTGAAACTCTATCTTATTGGGTATACATTTGTAAAAGCGACCCTTATTGGCTAGTATGGATGACGTCATACTTGTTTTCATTTGGATAGGTATGATTCTCGGAAAAACTTGCAGCGGCACCTGCAAACATCCCCCAGCCCAACTACCTAGGCTAATGACTTGTGGAAGGAAATAGATCAATGGGAAGGAAGGACACACATTTCATTTCCTGTGATTTGTTGTCTGGGTTTATGATTTTCTCTCAAGAGATAGATAGGGAGTTTGTAACTGTGAAAATATTATATTTTTGTCAAATTATTTCACCTAAAAGTAACTTTAAAAGTAACGAAAATTAAGTTACAAGTTCCTGTAAAATTGTAACTTAGTTACTCACAAAGTTACTGAGGATGAAAAGTAACTAGTTACACCAAAAGTTACCTAAAAAGTAACTAGTTACCAGTAACTAGTTACTTTCGTTAAGTTACTACCCAACACTGACATTCATCACATATGAGTTGGGACCTACTAAATTCATCACATATGAGCTGGGACCTACTCGTACATTCATCACATAAGAGCTGGGACCTACTCGTACATTCATCACATAAGAGCTGGGACCTACTCGTACATTCATCACATATGAGCTGGGACCTACTAAATTCATCACATAAGAGCTGGGACCTACTAAATTCATCACATATGAGCTGGGACCTACAAAATTCATCACATATGAGCTGGGACCTACTCGTACATTCATCACATAAGAGCTGGGACCTACTCGTACATTCATCACATAAGAGCTGGGACCTACTCGTACATTCATCACATAAGAGCTGGGACCTACTCGTACATTCATCACATATGAGCTGGGACCTACTCGTACATTCATCACATAGGAGCTGGGACCTACTCGTACATTCATCACATATGAGCTGGGACCTACTCGTACATTCATCACATAAGAGCTGGGACCTACTCGTACATTCATCACATAAGAGCTGGGACCTACTCGTACATTCATCACATATGAGCTGGGACCTACTAAATTCATCACATAAGAGCTGGGACCTACTAAATTCATCACATATGAGCTGGGACCTACTCGTACATTCATCACATATGAGCTGGGACCTACTCGTACATTCATCACATAAGAGCTGGGACCTACTCGTACATTCATCACATATGAGCTGGGACCTACTCGTGCATTCATCACATAAGAGCTGGGACCTACTCGTACATTCATCCCATATGAGCTGGGACCTACTCGTACATTCATCACATATGAGCTGGGACCTACTCGTACATTCATCACATATGAGCTGGGACCTACTCGTACATTCATCACATAAGAGCTGGGACCTACTCGTACATTCATCACATATGAGCTGGGACCTACTCGTACATTCATCACATATGAGCTGGGACCTACTCGTACATTCATCACATATGAGCTGGGACCTACTCGTACATTCATCACATATGAGCTGGGACCTACTCGTACATTCATCACATATGAGCTGGGACCTACTCGTACATTCATCACATATGAGCTGGGACCTACTCGTACATTCATCCCATATGAGCTGGGACCTACTCGTACATTCATCACATAAGAGCTGGGACCTACTCGTACATTCATCACATATGAGCTGGGACCTACTCGTACATTCATCACATATGAGCTGGGACCTACACGTACATTCATCACATATGAGTTGGGACCTACTCGTACATTCATCACATAAGAGCTGGGACCTACTCGTACATTCATCACATATGAGCTGGGACCTACTAAATTCATCACATATGAGCTGGGACCTACTCGTACATTCATCACATAAGAGCTGGGACCTACTCGTACATTCATCACATATGAGCTGGGACCTACTCGTACATTCATCACATATGAGCTGGGACCTACTAAATTCATCACATAAGAGCTGGGACCTACTAAATTCATCACATATGAGCTGGGACCTACTCGTACATTCATCACATATGAGCTGGGACCTACTCGTACATTCATCACATATGAGCTGGGACTTAAACGTACATTCATCACATATGAGCTGGGACCTACTCGTACATTCATCACATATGAGCTGGGACCTACTCGTACATTCATCACATATGAGCTGGGACCTACTAAATTCATCACATATGAGCTGGGACCTACTCGTACATTCATCACATATGAGCTGGGACCTACTCGTACATTCATCACATATGAGCTGGGACCTACTCGTACATTCATCACATATGAGCTGGGACTTACACGTACATTCATCACATAAGAGCTGGGACCTACTCGTACATTCATCACATATGAGCTGGGACCTACTCGTACATTCATCACATATGAGCTGGGACCTACTCGTACATTCATCACATATGAGCTGGGACTTACACGTACATTCATCACATTAGAGCTGGGACCTACTCGTACATTCATCACATATGAGCTGGGACCTACTCGTACATTCATCCCATATGAGCTGGGACCTACTAAATTCATCACATAAGAGCTGGGACCTACTCGTACATTCATCACATATGAGTTGGGACCTACTCGTACATTCATCACATAAGAGCTGGGACCTACTCGTACATTCATCACATATGAGCTGGGACCTACTCGTACATTCATCACATATGAGCTGGGACCTACTCGTACATTCATCACATATGAGCTGGGACCTACTAAATTCATCACATAAGAGCTGGGACCTACTAAATTCATCACATAAGAGCTGGGACCTACTCGTACATTCATCACATATGAGCTGGGACCTACTAAATTCATCACATAAGAGCTGGGACCTACTAAATTCATCGCATAAGAGCTGGGACCTACTCGTACATTCATCACATATGAGCTGGGACCTACTAAATTCATCACATAAGAGCTGGGACCTACTCGTACATTCATCACATATGAGCTGGGACCTACTAAATTCATCACATAAGAGCTGGGACCTACTCGTACATTCATCACATATGAGTTGGGACCTACTCGTACATTCATCACATAAGAGCTGGGACCTACTCGTACATTCATCACATATGAGCTGGGACCTACTAAATTCATCACATATGAGCTGGACCTACTAAATTCATCACATAAGAGCTGGGACCTACTCGTACATTCATCACATATGAGCTGGGACCTACTCGTACATTCATCACATATGAGCTGGGACCTACTCGTACATTCATCACATAAGAGCTGGGACCTACTCGTACATTCATCACATAAGAGCTGGGACCTACTCGTACATTCATCACATATGAGCTGGGACCTACTCGTACATTCATCACATATGAGGGGGTTAGATACGCCATCTCCACTTTGCGTAGTTACGAGAAAAACAGAAAAACCAGTTCCATTCAGGCGCGTGGTAAGGGGGAAATTCCCCCACCTCTGATTAATAATAATAAGTTTTATTGCTCTACAAATTGTATATATACAGGTGGCAGAGATACTATCAACTAAAGTTATATTAAGACAATTGAAATGACATAATTATTAATAATAAATATAAACTAAGATACATCGAGGAACAATCTCATCTCCGCGAGTGTTTCCGGTAACGTTGAAAAACTTAGTTCGTTCCACTCTTGAAATCCAATATCGGCGTGTGAGTTTCGTGCCGCATCTAATTTCACGTTTCTTCTGTTTATCTTAAATGAGTGATCTTTTCTCCCTACATAATCGGGTTTCTTAATTCTTCGAGACAGATCCTTCCATGCTTCCACTCCAGTGAAGGCTCTGTAAATGTTGCAGAGCCTTGCTTTTCTTCTCCTATCTTTAAGCGATTCCCAACCCAAGTTCTGTATCATGTCTGAAACACTCTCTGCAACTTGCCTCATGGTCAAAGTCAATTCATTTCTTCCCTTTCTACCCTTCTTTGTCTTCACTACTTCCCATTCCTTCTTCTCATCTTTCCTGTCACTCTTCTCGCAGCCTTTCTCTGAACACTTTCCACAGCCTTTACTTGTCCTATTTTGTACGGGTCCCAAATTGACCCAGCATAATCAAGAATTGGCCTTATCAATGTCTTGTAAGCCATATTCTTCACACATTGCGCTGTGCCTTGCAAATTTCTCATAACAAACGACAATTGCCGCAATCCCATATTTGACACATAACTTATCTGCTCACCCCAATTCAACCACTTATCAAACACTATTCCTAGATATTTACAACTCACTTCATTCTCAATCTTTGATACATCCATCCAATAACTTTCTCTCTGTTCCTCATTCTTTCTTGAAAATCGAACAAAATGACATTTATTTGCATTAATTGCCATCTTATTCTGCCTGGCCCAATCAATAACTTTATTAACGTCACTCTGAATTAGGTCTGTCTCAACAGATGAACCGTAAATGACAACATCATCAGCAAGAAGTCGACTATTTGTTAACATGCCTCCAACTAAATCATTAATGAAAATGATGAATAGAAGTGGACCCAACACACTACCCTGTGGGACACCTGAGGTAACTTCTACTTCATTCGACAAATCAGAGCCCACTCTAACTCTTTGCGTTCTCCCCCACAGGAATGTGGCAACCCAACATACAATTCCATCACACAAACCAGATACTTTCAATTTTTCTATTAGCTTTTGATGAGGTACTTTATCAAAAGCTTTTTCAAAATCAATAAAAATACAATCTATATCAATTCTTTTGTCTAAATTATCTAACAAATCTTGTGTGAAACCTACAAGTTGAGATTCACACGAATGTCCATGTCTAAAGCCATGCTGTTGTGGTGCAAACCATTTCGAGCCCTCCAGAAACTCTCTCATATGATTTGCCAAAACACTCTCCATTAATTTGCAGACTACAGACGTTAGACTTATTGGCCTATAATTCTTTGCTTCACTTCTTGCACCACTCTTAAAAATAGGAACAACAATTGCTTTTCTCCACTCCTGAGGTACAACATTGTTGTTAAATGAATTCCTAAACAGGTGCTCAAGAAATGGCACAACACTTCTACCCGCTAATTTCAAAATATCTGTAGTAATTCCATCAGAACCAGGTGCCTTTCCATTCTTAAGAGAAGTTAAAACTTTCCATATATGGCCGTACTCAATCCCTAACTCCTCCCATTTGCCTTTGTTGCCTTCTGTATCTATTGCAGCATCTCTACTCTGAAAGACCGCTGCATATACGTCATTTAAAGCATCAGCCTTTTCTTTGTCCTCACTTGCCTCCCAGTTATCCCCTCTTAATAATGGAATTGTCCTGCTGCAACACTTTTGTTTCTTTATATGCGCATACAGTTTTCTCCAACTCCCCTTCACATCCTGTTCCTGAAACATTGCCATCATGTAATTGTCTTTAGCCTCGAGTTTAGCATTGATCAACTCAAAACGTAAATCCCTACACTTTTCTCTCCATACCCTGTCTTTCTTACCCAAATTATGAGCCTTTCTAGCTTTTCTTTTAAGTACTTTCAACTTTTTTGTGTAGTAAGATGGGTCACTATTATCCTTGAAAGTCTTAGATGGCACATACATTAGAGATCATACTCTCAAAATATCCTTAAACTGACTCCACATAACTTCCATATCTTCTCCGCAATGTTCTTTCCATTTATCAAACTCACTATCTAGGTATTTCTGCAGTCCCTTTCTATCTCCCTTCCTATAGAACCAAACTATTCTCTCTGATTTACCTCCATATCTTTTAAATGATTCAAATTCAACATCAAGAATTGGCACTTTGTGGTCACTTATTCCATCAACAATCTCACAATGCACCCATAATTCCGGAGGTCTAACTAGAAACACATCTAAAAGATTTAATTTGTTGTTAGATTGTCTTGTACCACTCTGAACTGTCTGAACAAAACCAAAATTCATGATTTTATGTACGAGAACTTGTACTGCAATTCCACAGTTCTCATCCCCCATATCCCATCTGATGACTGGGAGATTAAAGTCACCGCCAATAATTATATTTTCCTTCTCATTCCAGGCATTAAGTCTGGTTACAAGCCTTCCCAACACTAAGTTGCCACCAGGTCTATACACTGCAACTATTTTCAACACTTGACTTACAGCTCTCACTTCAACTGACATTTCAACTTCATCCTCTACCCACTCCAACCTACTTCGTATGCTTTCTTTAACACCAATGAAGATTCCTCCTCCTTGCCTATTTCTATCTCTTCTATAAACCCTATAATCACAACCAAATACTTCACTGTCCAATATGTCACCATCCAGAAATGATTCAACCCCTATTACAATATCCGGGTTATGGCATTCCAACAATGTACTGAACAGCAACTGCTTTGATAATACACTCCTACAATTAACTTGCAATAACCTTAATTTATTACCTATTATACATTCTACAATCCCACTCTCAGCCATTAGTTTTCCGATTGATTACTTGGAACTTCCTTTACTGGTTCGGAACTCCTTTCCTTCTTCAAAAGTCTATCAGCAAAACCCATGAAAACATTCACAAGAATCTCATTCCCTTTGTAGTTAAGGTGAAAACCACCCTTTGCCAAACAATCAGATAGAAGCCAATTATTAGGATCAACAAACTCTACACCAAACTTAGTCACAACCCATTCGATCTCAGAATTCAGCTGATCTATAGAACGATTACTAATGTCACTCCTATGAATAATACCTGTGATGCCCAATTTTGCTAGTGGAAATTTATAACATAGGTTACTCATGAATTCCCATGTTTCACTAGCAACATTTCCTTCTCTCAACCATCCCCTGACACTATTAGTTCCCACATGAACTAATATCGGTCCAGTTGTTGAGCAATCCAGGTCACCTAAAACGTAATTCATCTGATCCATTCTAATCCCAGGAAAACAATGGGTATTCCATTCAACGCTCCTATTCCTTATTATTTTCCCAGAGTTGAAAATAATAGAGTCGCCAATCAAATGAACTTTTGGAATAGCACCATCAAACTGTTCGCCTACTACACTCTCGTCATTGTTTACCAATGTATCATACCTGATACGAACATTAGCATTCTTCATACTATGTTCCCTTTCCAGATTCTCTCTGCAATCTTCATTTTGCTCGGTATGTCTCCTTTTCTCAATGTCAGTAGCTGGCTCACTTCTATCGTCTACTTGATTTTTCTCTCCACACTCTTCAATGTAGTTACTGCTGTCCTCATTTTGCCGCTTATCTTCATGCTGTTGGTGTTGCTGTTGAGATGGTTGACTTAGACTAAGACATTGACGATCTTTTTTTTCTTGCTTTTGTAATCGTCGCCGCTGCCGTCGTTCTTGTTGTTTCTGCTTCTGCTGTATTTGCCATTCATCAATCATTCCCTGAACATCTTCGATTAGCTGTTTTCTCTCTTCCATTCTTAATGCACATTCTCTTTCTTGCATCTCGATCTTCTGACTATTCTCAAGATACCTTTCATTCTTCAACATGAATACCTCATCCATGATTATTTCACTCTTAACCTCGACACTCTCTTCCCATACTGCACGTTGAACGCTAATACAGGTATTTATCTTGTCATATTCTTCAATATTCCTTTTCATTCTCTCAATGCTCTCATCCACCTCCATTTCCCATAACAATCTGTCGCCAAATATGTCATACATATCCTCTTCTCCTTTCTTAACTTTGTTCTTTATCTCATTCACATAATTTCTTAACTCATTTACTTCACTAATTAACTCGTTTAGTAATGAGATAATGTTTCTCTTATAATTCCGACTCGTATTTCTACTAAATATCTGTACTTGCATTTCTGTTCCATCATTTCCAGATTCGCTCTCCGTCTTTCCGTTTCTTCTTCTGCTCTTTTCCTTCTTTGAACCACTCAAAACTCTTTTCTTCTTCGATCTCAAATTCATAACCATCTCAATCCTCTAACGACCTTGCTTTTTGCCGAAAGAAAATTCTACTTGACCGTGAGAAAAAGAAAAATTCTTCCTTACATTTCTTGATCCTTTCTCTCAGCAAAAATTCAAAACTTATTTGTCAATTCCAAGCAAAATTAACAGAATATTTACGAACCTTTTAGCTGTAAATACTCCTCAGCTTCTTCTTTACTCAACGAGTCCTCTTTTCACTCAAACAAACTGATATTTCTCCACAAAATCGATTTTTAATTCAGACGAGCTTATTCCTGCTTACGGTCAGATTTCACGGCCTCGTGAATCCAATATTCAAGATAAATATATGCTTGAAAAGTGTTAAAATCGCGTAGAATTCACCAAATTGCCTGAAATTCAAACATTTTCCGGGTCTGTGCGCCCCAGACCCGCATTTCACTGGTGGGCTACCCAGACCCTCCATTCTCTTCGTAGCCAATTACTTTTATCTATTATAATATTATTATCATGATTCCACCTTTATTGTTATTTTACAATGTACAGGTTACAATAAAAAATAACCCCCCCCCCCCCTGCAAATGTAGTTCCAACACGCCTTTTTCAATTTCTTATTCAAGCAGACGGCGGAATCAATTTTCAGTCCACGTTTTGGAAGGGGGATATTTTGTCTTGTCCTTTACATTGTTATTTAGAAGATGGAGAATTAAAACCGAGATGTAATTACGTAACTAACTCTTTGTCTTGTTGAGGAGAAGCGGTTTCATTTGGATAGACGGCCAAATACTTCTTGAAATCCATCGGAGGAGTACTTGGCGCGGACCGTGGTGAACTATTCCTCGCGGGTGCTCTGTCGGTAAGAACGGATGGTCTTGGCTAGGGGTTTGGGATTTGCTTGTGCACCTAGTTTTAATTAACAAGGTGGATGTGGTGGCTAGTATGGAATCTAGTATTGCCTTGTTCCCTGCAACACTCAAGGAAGATATTAGACACTATGTAAAGAGGGCATTACTTCAGCCTTTTTCTATTAAGAACAATTTGAATGGAGATGAGTTGAATGTCATCAAAGAATTGAAAAGGAACGCTTCGTTGACTATTCTTCCCGCAGATAAGGGAAATGCTACGGTCTTGCTGGATAGGGTGGAATATGAGGCTAAAATGAAGGATATTATTACATCAGGGAAATATAGGAAACTCGGCAAGAATCCTACGTCTGGTTTTGAAAGAAAAGTCTATAGAACCCTTTAGAAGTATAGTAATGAGTTGAGTGTTCATGAAAGGTCGGGATTAACTCCTCATTACTCGAAGCCTCCGCATTTATACGGGTTGCCTAAAATTCACAAGAGTTGGTCCCTCTGAGGCCGATTGTTAGTTCTCGGGATTCTCCTTGTGCGACATTATCCAAATTTTTGCTTGATATATTGACACCTTTGGGACAGGGGGGCGCCTCTTTTGTTTTGAATTCCAAATCCTTGGGGGTGGAATTGGGGGGTCTGTGCATTGGGGAGGGGGACTTAATGGTCAGTTTTGACGTTGTAAATTTGTTCCCTTGTTCCTGTTTGTGAGCTTTTACCTATTGTTAAACGAATACTGGAAGCATGGCGGTTTAAAAGAAAATACATCATTACCCATTGACGGTATTATGGATCTCTTAAATCTTTGCTTAACTTTATGTTATTTCCGTTTCATGGATGATTTTTATTTACAAACCGATGGTTTAGCCATGGGTAGCTCATTGTCTCCGCTCTTAGCAAACATCTACATGATGGAGTTGGAAGAGAGTGTGCTGAGAGCGAGTGCTTTCAAACTTTTGGTTTGGAAACGGTATGTCGATGATGTTTATGTTATTTTATCCGAGGAACAGAGAGATGGGTTAGATACACTGTTGTTGGAAATGAATGGCTACCAGAGAGATTCAATTTCTGTGCAATTGGAGGATGATAATTCTCTTCCGTTTTTTGGATGTGTTGTTTATGAAAAATAGGAGTCGTCTGGATACTTGTTTATAGAAAGCCTACAAATACCGACCAGTATTTAAATTATTTTTCTAACCATCCGTCTCATGTTAAGGAAGGTGTGATTAAGTGTTTGACATCACGATCGTTAGAGATCAGCAGCTGTAGGGAATTTTTTTGAGAAGGAGTTAGAAAAGTTGGAATTGGCTTTTAAGGAAAACGGGTATCCAGAAGTTTGGTTAAAATCTCTGTTATGCAAGGAAAGTTGGAATCTTAAAGGGCAACCACGACCCGCCCGCCCGCTGGAGCAATGTCTTAAGACCATGTGTTTCGAGTATGTCTCTTGTTTCTCCGATATTTTACAACGAATTTTAGCTAGATGCAATATTAAAACAGTTTTTAAATCCCCTACTAATTTCAGACGTGTATTTTGTAAAACCAAGCCTCGGGATGCTATTTTCCAATCAAAAGATGTTGTATACGTATTGCCGTGCCAATGTGACAGTGTGTATGTGGGGGAAACTGGACGGCCTCTCACAGTACGTATTCATGAACACGAGGCAAATGTTAAAAATCATAAAATTAGAAGTGCATTGGTAGCAGAGCATGCGTGGGAGAATATGCATGAATTTAATTGGAATTCGGCTGTAAAGTATATAAGGAAAGTAATCCCACAAAACGAAAATTTGTTGAGGCGGCTATTATTGCATGCGGGGAGGGCATTATTAGCCAGAGTAATTTTATGTTCGATGAGTCATGGAGGTCTTTGTTGACTCCTGACATCAATAAACTGCTTCGTAAATAATCTGTGGTATTATGTACTACCTGGCTCATTTACCTTTATTAGTTATTAGGACGTAATGTACTTTTAGTTTTTGACAGAGGTGAGTCATGGTAAAGGTTTGTTGATGAAAGGGGGGAAAGCTGGCTAATGTCGTCAGTTGCCTGATGAAGATTATTGAATAATCATCTCGAAATATTGTTTTAATGTGCGTCTTTTAATAATTATAACACCAGGTTTCCAATAGTTGGTTGTAATAATTAGTATACTAACTGGTATAGAATCTCTTCTTATTTTTAATAACTAAAATACAACTAATAATATACTAATAATATAGTGAAAATACTTTTAAGGGGGGCGGGGGGGGGGGTTAAAGTGTGACAACTTATGACAAGGGGAGGGGGAGGGGGGGGGGGGGGTACAAAGTGGTCTATTTTGCGTGACATACTTTATGAACAGCCCCTTTTCATTACAATTTTATTTAGTTAATTATAGCGCTCATATCTTTTTCATTAAGTTCTGCTAATAAAACTCAGAACCGGGTTTTCGCAATTATCTCTGATGCAATAGTTGCGTTTTGTTCCTTGCTCCTCGCATATCGGTGCTGTTGTGTGCTATTGTGTGCTTTTGTGTGCTATTGTGTGCTATTGTGTGCTATCGTGTGACATTGTGTGCTATTGTTTGATATTTACCGTGAGAGTTGAGCCAGTAGGAGACGCGGTTGGCCAACATGGATCTGTTGTGTCCCAAGATGCCGAATCCATTCTCAGTGTCCACGAACATCCAGCTGTTCTCCGACTCGCTGATGTACGAGCCCATGAACACACCCATGTTGGACCCTCGCAAGTCTCCAGGGTTGATTCCTACACATCACACTTGTTACATCATTTCCTCACACATCCAACACTAGCGCGCCGATTGTTTACCTCAGAGGTAGAAGGGCGAAGTCCATTTTCTCGACTTTAGGTTGCACCCTTTTCATGTCACCATTACAAATACCGGGTGGCTCCCCAAAAAAAGTCAAATGGACGAGACACCGCTGTGATGTAAGTACTGCATAAATGAGACTGACATTTTGACATGTTATCAAAATCATACTAAGGTCTGATATGTGAAAGTTTCAAAAACATTTCTTTTGTAGGAAAAAAGTTGCAGCTGTTCGAATTTGTTTGTTGAAAATCAATTATACGGAGCTCAAATAGCACGCCTCTAGAAATTTTCCAATGGACGGAACACCGTTTCTTCAAAGCTATACTGACGATAGCCAGCTGAAAATTTCAAATTTCATTAAATATATACGACTATCGATTGTGAATTTCAATACATTGGAATTCGTGGAACGAAAGTTATGGTATCTTGAAGTTGAAACAGAATATTCGGGAGATAATTTCTCAAGTTTTATTCACGTGTTAATTTCAAAAGTGAAATTATCTCCCAGATTTTCTGGTTTTAAGCTCAACTTCAAAATAACATAACTTTTGTTACTTTGTTTTAAACGTATTGAAATTTTAACACAATCGATAGTCACATATTTTGAATAAATTTTTAAATTTTCCTCTAGTTATCTGTAGTAATTTTGAAAAAACGGTCTTCCGGCCATTGGAGATTTTCTGGACGCAAGCTATTTGAGCTCTGTTTAATCGATTTTTCGACAACAAAATTCGAACAGCTGTAACTTTTTTCCTACTAAGGTAAAGTTTCTGAAACTTTTACACATTAAACCATAGTATGTGTTTTATAATTTGTGACAATTTCAAACCTATCAGGTTAGTTGTTTCATCACAGCGGAGTCTGGCCCATTGGACGTTTTTTGGGGCCACCCGGTATAATCGGATGAAGGCTCAATTACTGTTCTTAAGCTCACCTCAATAATCGTCATCGATCGATTCTTATCGTCATATTGTGTCATCAAAATATACTTCCGGCTTTTTACCTCTGAAGTACAGATTTGTTGAAAACATGCACTATCACACACATAACATGCATGTTTTCTGTACAATTACATTTTGATCATGACCTATTATAAACAGTTCCTAATTTGAGTTCATAGCTTGTTGTATGTATATGTAATAATGTGTATAGTGTATTGTGTGAAGAAAGGATGGAATGAGCGTTGATGAAGTATTGGAATGTTATTGAGCTGACCTGCATCCATGATGGCTTCATAAGATCTCTCCATCATCAGACGCGTCATCGGGTCCATGGGGTTGCACTGCTTGCGATGAACACCGAAGAAAGCTGCATCGAACTTGGCGCTCTTGCTGATCTTGCCAATCCGATCAGGGATGCCCAGTTTAGCTGAACACAAATACAAGTTTTACGATACCACCACTGATACCACATGACAAAAAATATAAATCACGAAATTAGCCAAACTATATCCATAAAAAGGAAGACAATAAGTGATTTGACAGTCAACTCACTGAACCTTTTTCATCTCCAATATTTCCGTTCCGAATTTTTTTGGCAAAATATTGCTGTTGAATTTGAACTACTCCAGCGACCACAATTGTATATTTTTTTAATTGGGGTTTAACGTCACACTGTTCTGGGACGGAAGAATGATTGTGATGATGATTGGGAGATGATAGTGAAGAGTAGGTAATGATGGAAGGTAAGGTGGGAAGGAGGCGGTCGTGGCCTATTAGTAGGTTAGCTTCCCAGTATGTGCCTCTCGACTGAGGGAATACCACGAAAAACCTCAGTCAGGAAGGACGGCCGCGGGAATCGATCCCGGGCCTCCGGAATACAAGTTCAGAGCGTTACCAGTCATACCTGTTCCGTACCGCAATTATATCTAGAGACTTACAAGTGGGCTCATTTGTATTCGTTATGAATAGGTAGGGTCGTGGAAAAATGTGTCGATCATCCCTACGCTTATACCATCCCGCCATACAACGGAGCGCTGGTAAACCACTGTCGATCTCCGTTGTATGGCGGGATGGTATAAGCGTAGGGATGATCGAGATATTATTCCAAAGTTGTACGCGTAGAAAACGTCTATGAGTTTTTGTCGATAGCATGGGTCGATAGTAAGTTTATTTCCATATGACCACAGGAAACACAAAATTGATGTTATCTCGAAATAAAAAAAAATCTTGTACTTACCGATTTAGAAATATTGCAATAGAAATAGACCATTTTAAATATTATCTCGGTGGCTCTGCTGTCAAAGAAAAATCATATGCAGTTTGATTTCCAGACACCTTAGTCCCTATTTCAACAATAGGTAAAACAGGGACTAATTGGGTGTCTGGAAATAATACTGTATATGATATTTCTCAGAAAGCAGAGCCACCGAGATATAATACTTAATATGGTCTCTACCGAAAAAGAGCGTAGTCGATCGCTTGGTTTCACCCTAAGTTTCAGTTTTCTATGTTGAATGGTATGTTAGCTATGTTGGAACTGTGCGTATAAACCGTGTTTTACCAGTTTCGAACGTCCCGGATATTTTTCTGGCTTTCCAAAATGGGTAGATTTCGCTTAATTCTACTAACATCTTTGTAGTGAGCATCACTTTCTCTGTGTTCTTTATGTCCGTTTTTAGCCCACTATACCCAGATCAAACCGTTCAACCGCACAACAAATCGATCTGAAATTTTGCACACCCACTTAAGTAATAAGATCTAGTGTGTAGTTTTTCAACAGGGATGTCATGTTATTTTTTTCCGAAATTAAAGCTGGGACCATTTTACCAATCAATTTCATATTTTGCATGGTCATCGGGACCAACATATTGGGTTATTCTGTAAATTTTCAGACTAGTATAAAATACTGACATTTTATGTTAGTTTGGAATTATTTTGTCACTTTATTGATGGAAATTTCAGATATTTTATCACTACATTTTTTACGAACGTTTTGGCTTTTTCCAAGGTCTGTATTGAGCAGAAGCTTGCATAAACGCATATTAATTTGCACTCAATACGAACGATCGCTTATCAACGCATTAAGCGGCAAACGGAAGCGAACGAGAATCTCACGGTTCGTCAGAGTGTATTTTTATAGATTTTGTCTTCCCACATAATAATTTTAAAAAATTAGATAGTAACGACCCATAACAGCCTAATAGACTAAATAATGCTGCACACTGGAGTTCATTATGACCTCTGGTAGGACCGTAAAGTGTCAAATACGACAATTTTTGTATAGATCGAACCACGATTGGTTGTGGTTGAATGGTTTGATCTGGGAAGTGGGCTAAAAAAGTGGGTCGTTACTATCTTATTTGTTTAAATTATTTAGTGGGAAGACAAATTTAAAAAAAACGCTCTGACGAACCGTGCGATTCCCGTTCGCTTCCGTTTGCCTTAGACCGTTTTTGCGTTTTGCGTTTTCCGTTTGTTTTTCTATAAACCAATCACAAGTCTCCAGACTTTTGATTGGTCGGTAAGAAAAAACGGAAAACGGAAAACCCAAAAACGGTCTATGTTGACCCCGCTTTACACACTAGCGTTTTGCTATCTAGTCGGGCGCTAGCTCGACGCTGCCAAGCACCGCTCTAATACAACGTGCGAGCTACTACCAGAGACTTATACCGCAACGGCTTAAGTGGTCGAAACGAGGTGTCGACAGGCATACATGCAGTGAGAAATGAAAGTTGAAAACCATGGTTATCGGGTATATTTAGCCACCTGACAACACCTAACCAAAAATCAAGGTGCTGCGATCATCCCTTCGGGGTGAATTTTGGGCCTCAAACATGCAAGGATTGACTTTGGGGCTGGCTGGCTGGCTGGCTGGCTGGCTGGCTGGCTAGCTAGCTAGGCACGTCGTTTTGCTTGCCCTTTTCTACAGATTGCACGGTTTGGTCTAGAGAGTTGAAATTTGGTAGACACATAGAGTCCCCCTTCTCACGCGTACTTCTGAAAGAAAATCTGAAATATTTTGACCGGAAGTGAATTTATCCAATTTTAGATTTTAATTTTTTTCAAAAGTCAAACGGGTCCATCGACAGTTTTGAAATTTGGCAACATTAAAGACAATGTATTGCTAGACACTCCACTTCAAGAAAAAACAAAATTTTCAAACCGGAAGTGGAAAAATTATCAATATTAAGCGTTCCGCTCTTCCCCTTCATCTACCAACACAGCAGCTTCGCTGTCAACTCCACATATCCTGGGGCCTCATTCACAAAACTTTTTGACGGTGTTACCGGGGGCGGCCAATGTTATTTCATATGGGACTACGAGCTTATCGAAGCTAACCCCGCTTTGTGAATGAGGCCCCTGTCGGCCTGAATAGCTGAATTATCGGAGGCAGCTGGCTTGTGTTCCTGCATAACGGGTTCGATTCCCGATCCTAGAAAAACTTTTTTTCACATCATCCTTTTTTAATTTGTGTAAGCGATGATACCTTCCAGTATATATATTCAAGTGAGAGGTCGAGGGATGCTGTGTAGATCATCAATAACCCGAAACATCGCCATCGCGGCACGCCGATTGCCATCGCGATCACAGATAGTATCAGGTTCGTAGGTAATGCTGCAGGTATGACGAGCGACATTGCGTCTTGTTGAAATCTTCGCCCATTTGCTAGTTTAGTGGTTACGAACGGCATACAGTATCGCCGTCCTGTTGGCGCAATAGACAGTGCATTGGCTTACGGTGTTATGGGTCGCCGGTTCGATACCGGCCGGGGTCGTACTTTTTTATTTGCAATTTTTACAAGTTTTAATTCTGCCTAACCATAGAGTTATTTTTTTAAGTTGCACAGTTTTAATTTTCGCCAGTTCGACTTTGTCTATACCCATAGAGAGTTTTATTCATTAGGCTGCCCAGTAAAACTTATGCGCGCGCCCTACGCCGCCTGGAGCACCTTCTGTCTCTAGCCGCTCGTAGAATTCTAGGTGAACTTCATAATTTTGTCACATTGAAAGATTCAAACCTCAAATATACCTCAATATGACGACAGAATATGACGTAGTATCAACCATTTTAGAAAACTCGTTTGGATAGTTATTATGGATATCCAAGTATTGAGACAACAAACGAATAACAGACATCGATTCCGTTTCATAATGAAATCTTTAGTTCTACTACTTCACGTACCTATGCATATTATAATGTCTAAATTTATTTCGGTTTCGAGAGTATGGAAACTTCGTTTTGTGTAGAATAAAGAATAATAGATTAACTACGCACAATGAACAATGGTATTCTGACGCCAATCGAATGCCTTGTGCGAAAGGTGTTTACAAACATGGTCAATTATGCAATGGCATTTTTAAAAGAATACCTAATGCACGAAATAATTCATACTGTCAAAAATATCAAAACAAACAATAAATCAATTAGATGCATCAACAATATGCCATCACTATCAGGAATAAAGACCGGTAGACTAATTGATTGTATGATCTATGCGTAATAAACACATACACCCCCTCCCCCCCCCCCCCACACACCATAATCAATAAACAACAACAATAAAAGGTCATTTAATATCGTGAATCGTCATTGCTTGGAGAATAAACAATTCACATTCAGATCTATTCAGTGGCTGGTGGATTAGGGGTGGGGGTTGTGTTGTGAGCGTATCAGAGGTTTGGTTTCCTATGTTGTCTTGACACTTTTAAACGAATACAAATGTACGTAGATGACACTTGTTTTGGAATATAACATAATAGATTCTGCTGCAGTAGGAGGCTGTCTTCTAGCACAATTGTATTTTCAAATAACTTATTTTCACACTATTTATTGTAAAATTGTATACTTCAAGACAATGAGTAAGCACACGACTCGTTCGAAGACGTCCCCAGGGTAAAATTAGTAATCGTAAAGGACTTTTATTTAAAGCCATTTCATTCAAAATGAAATAAAAAAATCTTATTCATAAATTACATTCATAACTATATTTGGTACTTTTTAAAAGAATTTGAACATTAGCTTGTATATTACATGACGTGTTGGATAAAGTCATATTTTAAACAATGTTTTTTTCACTTGAGTCTTGACGAGCAACAGTTTTTTTTTAAATGTATAGGTACGCACTGAATGGGACCGAGGAGATAAAATACGCTCCGTGTTACCATTTTTTCTCATTGTTATCATATATATATATATATATTTTTTTAATCATTTGAGATTTTTTATGTTAATTATCATTTAGTGAGATTTAAACAAAATATGTGTAGGTACATTGATTTTTAATTGATTGTCCCTCGTACATACCGATGTAAGCGGTAGACACCTTAGGGAATTTATAAGCGTGTGATCAAGGATTATGCGTCTGTTCTCCGGCAAAAATAGTGCTTTAGCTTCTCGGGTATCTTGGCAATCAGTCAGGTACAATCAGGTTGACCGTTCTTTGTTGGTTTGTTCGTGTGTTGGTGTGTTTTGTGACTGTTAATGATATACGTCCTACTCCTTCCCAACCAGCACTATAAACACCAGGTGGCTCAGCTAGTTAATCTTAAAGGAACTCTAGGTTGACATCTTCAAAATCAATTTTCACAACAAGGCAATATCAAATGGCCACATCCTTTGCCGTAATTCCTTTAACTTTCAGTAGTGTCTCTCTGCGCATGAACAAAGGAAAAGGCTTCTTGGTATGAACGTTCTTATTTTCTCCTACACCCTTTGACCGATCTCAACCAAATTTGGTGTACTCATTCTATATGAAATAACCCATACCGTATGATACTTGATCCCTTCCAACATCCCCTAATTTAAAAAATCACCCGTAGGTAATAATAGAAAATTATATATGCATATTCTGCATAACCCCACTCTAGATCTTTGGTACGTTTTTAAATTGTTGGCGGAAAAATTTGCGGCATAATCCATGTTATGGAACTATCACTAAACAGCAGTGTTGGATTAGTTCCTCAAAAAAAGGAACTAGTTCCAGTTCAAATAAAGAACTGGTTAGTTACCTACCTGGAAAGTTTCCAGAAACTGGAAAGTTAACTTATGAAATAAGTTCCTTTTAAGTTATATTGCCTTCCAAAACACATCCGGATTTTATTTAAAATGTGCTGTAAACATCTGTAAAGCCTTAACGCTTTACCAATAGAGTTTAAATTACACAAAAAAGTTAACTTAGAAGAATTTAAAATTAAGGAAACGCATTTACAATCATCTACCTTTCGTGTACCTTTCAGTTTACCAACTGGCAACTAATATGCGTAGTACGAGATGACGCACAAATTCCGGTCTACACCGGAACAATACACCTACAATTTACGTTATTCACAAGTTGTGAACTTTTAGCAATTTAAAAGTTGAGATAACTCATATTCAACCAAAAGAAATTGACCCTTTCGTTATACTAACTTGGGAACTATTGGAAGAAAAACAGAAATTTTTAGACAAGAAGTGACGTTGTTGGCGTTAACAATGTAATGATAGGTAACACTCAATGATCAATGAAAGCTGCTGTAAACTACCACCTCATGTGACATGTTGTACAAAAACAAAAACTTGTATATAGACTGCCAAGCACCTTTCCCCCTAAAAAGATTGAGATCTAAAAGAAGGTCGCAGCAATAATATATTGTTGAAACATTTTCGCACTTAAAATTCGTGAAATCATTTCGCCCAGTTACTGCCGCCAAGCACAACATTATAAACCAAACATTGTACCCAAATTTGAGATTGAAAAAATCTCTATGTGAACCATCATAGTATAAACTTTAAAACAATTATACTCATTTAAAACTAAAAATAGAAAGTATTCAAATTTTAAAAACGTAAACAAAATCAATTTAAAAACATTTTTTTTTACATAACTTAAAATACAAATTAAAAAAAAAAAAAAAAATTAAATAAAACAAAATAAAAGTAAAAAAAATAAAAATAAAGCTTGGCGCATTGAATTTGCACCATCATGTTGACTTCTTCCTTCTTTCCTTCATCATCTTCTTCTTCCTCTTTCTTTCGTCGTCTCCTTGGTCGACATTTTCTTTTTATGTTGCCCCCTCCTTGACACAATGCGCCAAGCTTTATTTTTATTTTTTTTTACTTTTATTTTGTTTTATTTAATTTTAAATAATTTTTTTTAATTTGTATTTTAAGTTATGTAAAAAAAAAATGTTTTTAAATTGATTTTGTTTACGTTTTTAAAATTTGAATACTTTCTATTTTTAGTTTTAAATGAGTATAATTGTTTTAAAGTTTATACTATGATGGTTCACATAGAGATTTTTTCAATCTCAAATTTGGGTACAATGTTTGGTTTATAATGTTGTGCTTGGCGGCAGTAACTGGGCGAAATGATTTCACGAATTTTAAGTGCGAAAATGTTTCAACAATATATTATTGCTGCGACCTTCTTTTAGATCTCAATCTTTTTAGGGGGAAAGGTGCTTGGCAGTCTATATACAAGTTTTTGTTTTTGTACAACATTAGGCTAATCCAGCTAAGTTCAATCAAGCATTTTTATGTTTACATCTCCGATTTTGACGAAACTTGGCAGAATTGTTAATCATCCTAAATAAACACATGGCTCTTTCAGCGTTTTTTCCCAAATTGCTCCGTTCGGGAAATTTGGCCCCAAAAAAAGTCTAATTTGGGTCGGAAGTGTTGAACATAAAAATCGTTTACTTATTAACGTTTTGACTTAGAACGTTAAACTTTTTTAACAACTGAAACTAATTCTAAAGGCTAGAGGATAAAATTATGTTGAAAAATGTACAAAGAAAAAAAGGGGGGGGGTCCATATTAAACCTTCTAACGGCCCCCCTAAAAAAGTTTTTTTTTTAATTCTTAAAAAAATGTATGTGTTGGCTAAATGTATTGTTTACACACCTGCCAAGCTGTGGAATGGCTTTATTTTTTGTTTGAAAGATATTAAATATTATATGTGCGAACATCCAGTGCACCGGTTATGTAAATTACATTAGACAGACAATATTGTTTAACCGGGCTGTTCAGTTGGTTTTTCATGTAATGAATTTTCAATTTCTGGTTGACCAGGAATTTTGCACTAATTATGCGCCTATTTTGCACCCCTGTATCTGATTTTATTAGCACCCCTAAGCACTAATTTAATCGAATGTAACATTAAATGTCCACATCCACATTTAATAGTCACGCATTTACTGAACTTCCTAATTTTGAATAGCCTGACACTTTGCGTCACTAATGCACATTACTCATCCTTATTTCTGACATTTTCACCCTCCCCCAAGCGTATATTTCAACATTAAACATGGAAAGACAAATTCCCGTTCCACAAAAGATTAGATTATTGAAATTCTCTTTAATCAATGTAGAATTCAGATTAAACACATAAGCCAGGATTGATTCACCTATTTTGCACCCCTGTATCAGATTTTTCGAGCACCCCTAAGGTTTAAAATTACTATTAAATGTGGAGGTGAAGTAAACGCTTATCACTAATCAGTAATCACACAAGTTCCGAATTTTTAATAGCCAGGCATAATGCGTCATTGTAATGCACTATAGTCTCACCCCTATTTCTGTAATTTGCACACACCCCTAAACAGATATGCCAACATTTTGTATGGAATGCTAACATCCCGTTTCACAAAATATCATATTATTGATATTCATTTTAAACTATAAATTCAAACTGCATCTGACATTTGCCAGTAACTTTGGACTATCTGCACCCTTAATACTGATTTCCGCAAATGATAAACTCATTTTTATCTGAAAATACCTTTCTAGAAGCAGAGGTAAAGAAATAAAAAATTTGGGTATTAATTACAAATGGAATTTTGCACCTTTTTTCAACCGTATGCCTGATTTCTACAAATAGTACACCTTAAAAAAACTCTGTAGAGTATAGGGTTGCAGATATCAGATTTGCAAAATGGTGCCGTATTCTTGGCTTTATTGTCATATTTGTGTGTATAATGTCTGCTTAGTTCCTGACAAATTTCAATACTCTTGTGAAACGGGATGCTGTCTTCCATGTTTTATGTTTGAATATACGCTTGGGGGTGGGTGAAAATTTCAGAAATAGGGGTGAGTAATAGCCAGGCATAATGCGTCATTGCAATGCACTATAGTCTCACCCCTATTTCTGTAATTTGCACACACCCCTAAACAGATATGCCAACATCTTGTATGGAATGCTAACATCCCGTCGTAACATCCGTTACACAACATCTCTATTCAAAATGGTCTATTGTCTGGATATTCAAAATTAGGAAGTTCAATAAATGCGCGACTAGCGTTAACTAGACCCTCCACATTTAATGTTAACGATTTATTAGTGCTTAGGGGTGCTAATAAAATCAAATACAGGGAGGGGTGCAAAAATGGCGCATAATAAGTACAAAATTCCAGGTCAACCAGAAATTGAAAATTTATTACATGAAAAACCAACTGAACAGCCCGGTTAAACAATATTGTCTGTCTAATGTAATTTACATAACCGCTGGTTGTTCGCAATAATATTTAATATCTTTTAAACAAAAAATAAAGCCATTCCACAACTTGGCAGGTGTGTAAACAATATAATTAGCCTACACATATATTTTTTTAAGAATTTTTTTAATTATAGCTTTTTTAGGGGGGGGGGGGGGGGTGGGGGGCGTTAAAAGGATAAATATGGAAACCGTCCCACTTTTTTTTCTTTGCACATTTTTCAACATTATTTTATCTTCTAGCCCTTAGAATTATCTTCAATTGTTAAAAAAGATCAACGTTCTAAGTCAAACCGTTACAAAGTTAACGATTTTTATGTTCAACACTTCCACCTCAAATTTGACTTTTTTGGGGGGCCATATTTCCCGAACGGAGCAATTAAGAGAAAAACGCTGTAAGAGCCATGTGTGTTTTGAGGATGATTAACAATTCTTACATGTTTCGTCAAAATCGAAGAGGTACTTGAATATTTTTCAAGAAAAATGACAGTTTTGAGCTAGAATTAGCCATTATGTAGACGTTGTCAGAATAAACAAATGTTACAAATATTATTGTGTCCATTGAAGTTGTAGATGTTTTTGTAAGGAGTGGCAATGTCGTGGTTTTGATGTGTTGGTCCGAGATAATAATTCAAGCGACATTTCCCAATTTAAATATCTCACTTCTCTTGAAGGAAATCTTCCAACAATTCTTTAAAAATAAAAGTTAAATAGGACTTTCTTCGAATTATATAAAAGGGACTTGTATGCGTTCCAATCATAGGCGTCCACAAGGGAGGGGGGGCAAGGGGGCGCTTGCCTCCCCCCTCCCCCTGGATGTCAGAAAACAGCAAGTTTTGTGGTGTTTTATGTATATTTTAATTTTGTAAACATAAAACTATTTTTTTTTCAAAGTGTCAAAAAAACTAAAAAATACCCTGCGGGGCAAGTGGTGGTTTTCCCTCCACCACCCCAAAGTGTCAAATTTTAAAAAGTATTGAATATTTCTACAAAATACACATCACAGCGTCTCAAAATTGGTTTCAAAATGTAAACAAATGCCCTGCGGGCAAGGTGGTGGCTTTCCCTCCACCACCCCCAAAGTGTACAATTTTTAAAAAAAATTAATATTTCAACAAAATACACCTCCACAACGTCTCAAAATTGATCTCAAAGTGTCAAAAACACAAAAAAATGCCCTGCGGGGCAGGGTGGGGCACACGCCACACACAACACCCTTAACCCGGGAAAAAATTGTTTTCTTTGCCTTGCCCCCCCCCCCCCCCCCCCCCCCCCTCCGGCAGATATCCTGCGTTCGCGGACGCCCATGGATCCAATGAAGCCTTTCATCACTGGCGTAACTGCGATGTTGCAATACTCAAGGGTTGCAGCAAATGCAATCGGGGTCATGGGGGGGGGGGGGGACAGAAAATTTGGATCGAATAAAAAATTCAAAAAATGCAAAAAATATCGATAAAAATAAATTGATTTAGTTGATGTAACGAAAATTTGATTTTTATTTGATTTTTTGTATCTAATATTCTGGTTGGTATACTGATGAACGATGAATTGGACGACTTATTGTAATATGGCCAGTACGACAATGGGAGGATTCAATTTCTTTAAGTATAACTTCTTTGAAATGCATAATACGGTGTACTAAGTTATCTAAATTTATTGAGTGCGACAACAACGATGTTCTCGTCAAGTTAAACCTATACAAATTTAAAACTAAAGTATTTCAAAATGAAAATTGTTGTAATTTAAAGAGATTAGGATGATCAAATCGATCAAAATTTGTGTTAAAATAGTGTTAAACGCACTTAATTCAATAGCGGAATTTAGAAATTTTCCTGGTTGCCTTCATTTCATGTTGAGGCCCTACACTAGACTCAAATGGATCTGAGGCGGTTATTATTTTACATTCTAATTAACTTCTATACAACAATCCACAGTACACAACTGGATTTATCATTTTTCTGGGGCTTAAGGTCGCACTGTTCTGCAGCGAGGCTAATGGCGACGGATGAATGATTATGAGGATGATTGGGAGATGATAGTGAAGAAGAGGTAAGGATGGAAGGTGGGATGGGAGGCGGTCGTGGCCTATTAGTAGGGTACCTTCCCAGCATTTGCCTGTCGACTGAGGAAATTACCACGAAATAAAAACAGTCAGGAAGGCGGCGGCCGTGGGAATCGAACCCGGGCCTCCGGAATACAAGTTCACAGAGCGTTACCACTCAGCCATACCTAGTAATTGAAAAGGTGTTCATGTATTGAAAAGCTAACACTAAAAGAGGTAGGGCCCTTAAAATCATTCTACGGGTGGAGG